>DWIE01000202.1:0-19128 GCA_018248235.1 Choaspes benjaminii
ATGCAAGAAAATAACATGAAATTGAGTAAATTCTTTGGTAAATCGAAACTTTTGCGTAATATTCATGCGAGTTTAAGCATGTACAGAGATGATTTCGAAACTTTCAGCGTGAGTTTATTTATTTGTAATGTAAATAAGTAAAAATTTGCTTATAAAAAAAAACTATTGTATCAATTGTAATCAAAATACCTTTATTATACTAATATACGGACAAACAAGCAGACGGGTCGCCTGATGGTAAGCGATCACCGTCGCCTATGGACATTTGCAACACCAAGGGGGTTGCCAATGCGTTGCCAGCCTAGCACTCAATTTACGCCTCTTTCGAAGAACCCCATGTCAAACATTACAACTTATTAACATCCCAAACTCATTTTAACAACTAAAGTCTCGTAACGAGACTAATTTAAAAACCAACTATTTCGAAAATGTATAAACCAATGGATCTAATATTCACAATATCTGTACTTTGGTATGCGACAGGCTAGTTTCAATTTAGAAACAAATTAGAAGAAATGTCTTGTTGCGGGAACCGAACCCGCAACCTCACGTTTCAGAATACGGTTCGGCACCTAATTGTGTTTATACATCTACTGTTGTAAATGTGTAAGAGTAAGTCCCTAGGTACTTACCTATTCGCGAACTGCAAGGTTATGTGGGTTTACATCTCAATGGATTTGGCCTTATCTACTCTGTTCGTAAAATGTAAAATTTTACGTACCTTTCATTTAGCATTACATTTAAATATAAATATAAGCAAATGGAAATAGCAAAACCGCGGAATTCTGTAGTATTTTCTGCGAAGGAATCTCCTTAAGAATTGTAATTTGACCTCAGTTTCCGCATTGGTTAAACACGTCGGCAGTCAAACGTTTGATAGAATATCTTTTAATCTAGTAAAATACTGGTTTTAACTGTTATTCGTTTCCAGACTGGCCTTGACGCTAACAAACAATTTTACGAGATTAAACTTCAGTATTATGAAATGAACAGTAGCAAAAAATCACCTTGTACAATTAAATTTTGCGCTCAACAAAGAAATTTATTCACCACGTGTGAGGTCAACTTGACAGAAGCAATTCACGAGGACACTATAGCCCGTAATACAAGCGCGTAAGGACCCATATTGTGCTTGAAGTAAGTTAGTAAACGAAGAATAGCCTACTCCTTCAAAGCTGACGCACAGAATTTATAGTGTTGTACCATCCATCACGTTTCCGCATCAAACAGACCAATACAAATTCACAGTTAATAGAAATTGTATCTAATGTTGACAAAAATAAGCTCTTTAATAAAGTGACGCTTAAGTGCACATACGGCGTTCTATATGTGCCATGACACCACCTGTGTTACACCTTCAGCGTAACGTGACACAGTGTGCGGAGTGTTTCTAACTGGAATACAACGTACTCAGTCGATGACACAACGCGCTCTCACTTGACCGGTCTGGCGTCTGCTGTGCGCGTTGTGCGACGCCAGTTTGCCGCCAACGCTTATTCCGAGTTCATGTCGCTACATTCCCCGCGAACGTCTGAACGTTAACTCAAAACCGAACTTTTAAACCGAAAAGTGTGAGTGGAGTTTGTTTCTACATAGATTAATAGATCCTGGGAAGACACGAACGCAGTTGTGTCATAGACGATATATTGATAAGAAGTGATAGTACTTATTTCGGTTATCTCGTCATTTTTCGGGCCGGCAAAAGTTTAGTGAGGGATTTTTCGTGAAGTGATGCATCGGAGGGAATGTGCATTGTCGAATGTGGAAATATTGTAATCGAGTTTTGGCCTGAGTGAGAATCCTCCGGCCGGTGTCGGTGCAGGGCGTGATGGAGCACGCACTACAGCACCGCGAACGCGTCGGCGTGCAGGACTTCGTGCTGCTCGAGGACTTCCGATCCGAGGCCGCGTTCATCGACAATCTCAGGAAGCGGTTCAACGAAAACATTATCTATACGTACATCGGAAATGTGCTCATCTCCGTGAACCCGTACAAGAACCTGCCCATCTACACCGAAGAGAAGACCAAGCTGTACTTCAAGAAGGCGTTCTTCGAAGCACCGCCTCATGTGTTCGCCATCGCCGATAACGCGTATCGATCACTGGTGTACGAGCACAGGGAACAATGCATACTGATCTCAGGAGAATCGGGTTCCGGAAAGACTGAAGCGTCCAAAAAGGTCCTGGAATATATTGCAGCTCGTACCAACCACCTTCACAATGTTGAAACCGTCAAAGACAAGCTTCTGCAAAGCAACCCTCTTTTGGAAGCGTTTGGCAACGCCAAAACCCACAAAAATGACAATTCCAGCCGCTTCGGCAAGTACATGGACATCCAGTTCAATTATGAGGGTGCTCCAGAAGGAGGGCACATCCTCAACTACTTACTGGAAAAGTCCAGGGTTGTCAGCCAGATGTCCGGAGAGAGGAACTTCCATATCTTCTACCAGCTACTTGCGGGAGCGAACCAAGATCTGCTGAACCATCTGAGGCTACAGGGAAGACCTGAAGTATACAAATACACTACTGATGTGACGCCAATGGGACAGAAGATGAACGACGCCCAACAGTTCAGCGTGGTGCAAGAAGCGATGAAGGTGATAGAGATCGGCGACACGGAGCAGCGCGACATGTTCGAAATAGTCGCTTCCGTGCTCCATCTGGGTAATGTCAAGTTCATCCAGAACGATAAGGGCTACGCGGAAATCCTCAACCATGATGCCAACAGCGGAAACGTTGCTGATGTAAGTTGTTTTTGATATCGGTTTACAGTAGAAGCGCACGCGATAGAAAATCTGTATGGAGTTCACGCAAAACAGAATTGGAAAGATGATAAATTCAACCTTAATTCTGTTCTGGATGATGACTCACCTTAAAACATTAGTCGATGTAAATGGAAGTAGCTACATTTATTAACAATTCTACTGGACGAAAAATTCAATTATCACCTACACTGTGTCACACAATATTGAAAACAATTTTAGAAGTTTTACAAAATGTAATGATGTACGAAGTGTTACTTTCCAAGGGAAATAGTATAAGCATGTCATAAACGATAACTAGTTTGTTAATATTTAATACTGATATTACAAAAATAATATTTAAAACTTGAAAACGTAACTCCAGTTGTAATCATATATGTCGAAACAAAAGAAAATAATCTATTCATTACACAAGATCAGTGACGTGAACCACTTTAGCTAATGCATTAGACATTGAGTAACTCGTTCCCAGAGCGAGATACACAAAAGTTAGATACGTATCGGCACATCTCTGCTGTTTATTTATGTTTATTGTTTTGCTTACGCTCACCGTCCAGTATTTATGCGCTTTAACGTACATCTATTCATGATTTTAGAGCGGAGTTCTCCAAGGCTTCGAACTTGGTCCATTGTTCTAAATTGTTTATGTAAATACTTTCATTTACGATTTCTTTCATTATTGTACGTTGATTTAAATATATTAACGAAAGATGAGAGACTATTGTATATTGAGCCTTTATTTAGCGTGTTTGAAGATTTCATCCAACATTTCTTGTAGGAATTTGGTCGCATATTATTATATATACGGGGGGTAAAACACGACATACTAATTTTCGGCTGGGTTAGTACCACCGTTACACCTATTTCTGCCGTGAAACAGTTGTGCGCGCACTACTTCCGTTTCTATGTGAGGGTGTGATAGACAGCTTATGCAGAACTCGCGGCGTTCGATCGATGTCCTCAGAAGTAGCTTATATTGACGCCCATTATTGTGTACACAGTTGTTAATTCTCATTGTTTGAGCATCTATTTCAACTGAGGAGTACTCGAAAAATATCTTAATTATTTTGCTTATTTTGAACAACAGTTCATGGATTCGAATGACCTTTTTTGTTATCAATTTGGCTAGCCGCACTTCGTGTAGTTTCAACACTTCCTTTCTGTAACCACCAAGTATTATAATGTTATGCGATAATTATGCACAGTTCTAGTGTAGTGAAATATAATTAATCGCGCTCTTAATTTGAGAGGTTTGTTTACTAGTTAATGAGTGCTTCTATTAATAATTATGAAACGTTTGAGCGGAATATATTGAGTTAATTTGAAAAAATCCAAACCAGTAGAATCCTGTGTGCATTAAAAAACGATTTCCATACAATTAGCATAAATAGATTAGGGTTATAAAAATCTTATTAAAATATCATAAAATATATACACGGTTGATAAGAAACCACGCAACACAAGTTGCGCGTTCTTTTCTTCCACGCACCTCCAGGATGTGGATGGACCTTCTTTCTGAGGTATTCCCTGAGATTTGACAAGAGATTCTTCAAGAAAAACGCGAAGTATGCGAGGACAGCAACGCATTTGCAATTCCTCCAATGTTGCAAAAATCTATAGGCGACGGTATCTGCTTGCCATTAAGCGGCCCATATATTATTTGCCTTTTTCATGATATAAAATCACACATTCAAGATAAAAGACATAGAATTAAAGATTGTCATTTCAACATTATAAAATACATTTTTTTAATTTAATCAGCGTCAACTACTTGATTGAAGATCCTTAAATAAAACATTGACTTCACAAAAGAAGTCCTTTAAACATTAAAAAGCTCAACACTTGAACACCTTCCACAGCTACTTAAAGTGGATCTGGTGAAACTGCGAGAATCCCTCACGAGCCGCACCATCGAGGCGCGGGATGACGTGGTCACCACCCCTCTGGACTTGGAGCAGGCACAGTACGCAAGGGACGCTTTGGCTAAGGCTATCTACGAGAAACACTTCAGCTGGCTGGTGGCGAGACTCAACTCCTCGTTGGCACCCAAGGAGAAGGACGCCTGGTCTTCCGTCATCGGTATCCTGGATATCTATGGATTTGAGATTTTCCCTAAGAACAGCTTCGAGCAGTTCTGTATCAACTACTGCAACGAGAAGCTGCAGCAGCTGTTCATCCAGCTGACCCTGAAGCAGGAGCAGGAAGAGTACTTGCGGGAGGGCATCGAGTGGGAGCCCGTCGAGTACTTCAACAACATCGTGATATGCGACCTCATTGAAGCGAGGCATCGCGGTATAATCGCGATCCTCGATGACGAGTGCCTGCGGCCGGGCGACGCGTCCGACGTGAGCTTCCTGGAGAAGCTGACGCAGCACCTGGACGGGCACGCGCACTACAAGTCGCACCGCAAGATGGACATCCGAACGCAGAAGACCATGGGGCGGGATGAGTTCTGCCTGGTGCACTACGCGGGGGAGGTGACGTACAACGTGAGCACGTTCCTGGAGAAGAACAACGACCTGCTGTTCCGCGACATCCAGGCGGTGATGGCGGCCAGCGGGAACCCCATCGTCGGATCCTGCTTCAAGGACCGGAATGTAGGTAGCAAGAAGCGTCCGGAGACAGCCATCACACAGTTCAAGATTTCATTAAACGAGCTCATCAAGATCCTCAGCAGCAAGGAGCCTTCATACATCAGGTGCATCAAGCCTAATGACTTCAAGGCACCCATGCAATTCGACGAGCGGCTGGTGTCGCACCAGGTGAAGTACCTGGGCCTCATGGAGAACCTGCGCGTGCGGCGCGCCGGCTTCGCCTACCGCCGCTCCTACGGGGCCTTCCTCGAGAGATACAAGTGCTTAAGCCCGGACACGTGGCCCAACTTCCACGGGCCGGCGCGTGTGGGCGTGCAGAAGCTCGTCGAAGTGCTGCAGTACGATAGAGAGGACTACAGGATGGGCAACACGAAGATCTTCATCCGCTTCCCGAAGACGCTCTTCGAGACGGAAGACGCATACCAGCTGAAGAAGAACGACATCGCCACCATAATCCAGAGCCGCTGGCGTGGATACTGGCAGCGGAAGCAGTACCTCCGCATGAGGGCTGCGGCTATTGTGATCCAGAAGTGGGTGAGGCGATTCCTCGCCCAGCGGCTGAGGGAGCGCAGGAGGAAGGCTGCTGACGTCATCAGGGCATTCATTAAAGGTTTCATCACGCGGAACGGGTCTGAGACCCCCGAGAACAGCAGGTTCCTGGGCATCGCGAAGGTGCACTGGCTGCGGCGGCTGGCGGCGCAGCTGCCGGCGCGCGTGCTGGAGGAGCGCTGGCCCGCCTGCCCGGCCGCCTGCCGCGCGGCCTCGCGCCTGCTGCAGCGCCTGCACCGCGCGCACCTGGCGCGCCGCTACCGCCTGGCGCTCTCGCCTCACCAAAAGAAGCAGTTCGAGCTGAAGGTCCTAGCGGAGCAGATGTTCAAAGAAAAGAAGAACAGCTACCCGAGCAGCATCGCAGAGCCGTTCTTGGAAGACCGGCTCACCTCCGAGCACCAGGTGCTGCGGAACACCTTCATGGCGTCCCCGTCCTGGCCCACTGGGGAGCAACTCATTTACTCGTGCGAGGTGGTGAAGTACGACCGGCGCGGGTACAAGCCGCGGGAGCGCGCGCTGCTGGCCTCCGACAAGGCGCTGTACGTGCTGGACGCGGCCGGCCGCAAGACCTACAAGCTGAAGCACCGCCTGCCGCTGGACAAGCTGCGGGTGGTCGTCACCAACGAAACTGACAGCCTCGTGCTCATCAAGATACCGCAGGACTTGAAGAAGGATAAGGGTGACCTCATTATCTCTGTGACGCATTTGATTGAAGCCCTGACGATCGTCACCGACTACACCAAGAAGCCTGAGATCATCGAAATTGTGGATACCAGGACCATCGCTCACAACCTGGTGAACGGCAAACAGGGCGGCACCATTGAGGTGACCAACGGTCCGCAGCCCGCCATCCAGCGCGCCAAGAGTGGCAACCTACTTGTGGTTGCAACACCGTGAGGAAAATAAACAGTATTGTAAAAACGTATTCATATACACAACGACCAAGAGACCATTTTATTATTAGACCAGTTGTTATTATATTTTATTTATTGGTACAAGCAGTTGGTACCTACGTTATTAGTAAAATACATACAAATCTAATATATATACGGTATTTCTAGTTTGCTTCCTTTTGATATATTCATAATTATGCAACATTCATATTTATCTTAAGATATTTAAGATGATTGGATTTATTTATTCTTAATACTATTATTAATTAAAAAACCAATGTATAAACCTACATTGTTAATATATATTTCTTGTAATATCCTCGTTATTTCAAAGATTGTGTATGTAAAGTTTTTCTATATAATATTATGTAATTCCAAATCTATTATCTTTATAGCATAAGAATTATTATAAGTTCACAATATTTTCGTACAAAGTACTTAGCGTTTTATTATGCCATAAATCAGATAGGTATTGCATAAACAAAATGCGTCATTAAAAAGCTAATCGACCTAATTATTAAGCATTAATTAATTGGATTTCATCGAGCCTTTTCTACTGCATTAAGAACATAATTTAAAAAGTGCCTTTTTATACAATATACAAAACATTTCTCCTCAAAATTTGCTATGGATTAAGTATGTCTTTTAACGAAATTATTAATGTTCAATGACGCATTTCGTTGTTTTTACAATATGTAAGCTGAATCGAAGGTGCCTAATACATATTTATATACATAGATTGTTATAGAATAATAAATAATGACTTATGTTTAAAGTAATTCGCCGTTGCTGCGTAGATGTAATTTTATTGTTAGTTTTTTACGCGATAAATATTTTTTTGTTAAACAAATCAATCGATTCAAATGCAATAACGAATTCGTAATATTGCCGAGAAAACGATTATGGTCCGATTATATTTCATGGAATATTTGTGTTGAATTTATCATTAAATTATTTTTTGTATACAAATTCTGATACATAACATTTACAATTATGGAATTGTACTAAATGCCCCAGAAATTGCGTTTTTTTTAAAATTTAGAAACTGTTCCTAAAGATACAGGTTGTACGTAATTAGAAGAGCCTGACATATCACAACTGCAATATTTGTTATGAAACAGTTTGAAATAGGCGACAGTTAAAAAAATAAATGCGTATTAAAAAGGCATAGATCACTATTTAATTTCATCATTTCGGACCAAACGTTGTATAATCTTCAGGCTTTTCACTAAGTGTAATTGGTTCTTTATATGAGACTAATTTAAACCTCGGCCATAATTTAGATATACAGGCAAAGTAGTGCCTTATTGGATATAAGCCAGTTCCTTTGTAGTCATTTTACTAAATATATGTATTTTGATAAACAATTTGTTTCATTTAAGTGCACCCTATATAAATTTCTAAGTTCACAATTTCCAAACAATACCATGTTCTATATGTCCCTGTAGGTGATAGATGCTGTCCATATTCGCCCAAATGAGTACCACCACCACACATATGTCTACTGCAGAACAGTATTTAAGAGTTGTGTTTAGCCAGGATGTGGGAGCGGGCGTGCACTGAACACATGCCAACTTAGCCGTCACGAGTAGCAATTATGACCAACTGCAAACAGCAGAAGTCTGTAATGACTTGGTTACCTAAAAGCAGGTGAACTGCATGCGCCCGTTTGCTACTTTAACTTTCATATAGGATGTTCGTGTTGAGGGTTCCGTTTCATATTTTTTATGAATACACGACATGTAAGTTCTATTAAAATGTTTTATTTACATTAGTGTTTCTATGTATAAATTAACAGAAACATTTTTCGTCAATTTTAAGCTTGACAGACTTTGGATGATTTTCTTTGTGTACATCTTTTATGTATTTTGATACATTGCTCTTTATACAGGTTGAGTGCAGGAATGCGTGATCCATTACCTAGAAAAATATAATAGAAGTACTAGGCCATTTTGGAGTAATAACATCTAAACTATATATACTATAACTATAACCATGCAGTTGTTCAGTAAAAAAACAAGTTCATAATTCATTGCTGTTTAATTATTCTTATAAAAGTTACTTACATTTTTACAATTGTATTATATTAAAACAACAATCCAGGGTAACGGTGACTTTGCCCTTTGGTCTTGAAATAAAACAATTTCCTTTGCTTTCTCGGTGTCGGCATTTCTATAAGTTATAAATTAATATAAATAAGTATGTAGCCTTTGTTATTTTAATGCCGCATGTTCACAATTCGCATCCCGTCTCCTATACTCCGGATTATTCGATACATATACACGGCAAAATCGCATCTTAATTCTATATAATACAGAGGACTTAGTCTTTTCCGCCGTTTGCGACAATGGTCTTTATGCAACTTAAACTAGCTGCTGCTTTTTGGGAAGCAAACTTACGATTGGCTTAAATTAATAGCTAAAAACGGAGTCTTTGGCCGGCAATTCATCACAATTTAAATGGTTCTCAACGGATCCCAAAATAAATAAGGCGGTAGAAAATGCACCTTGCGTTTTTAAAAAAAAAACCTAACCAAAATCACCTTGACCTACAAAGTTCCCTATTACAAAATTAAATTACATATTAAATAATATTAGGTTTGCTTCCCGAAACACAACTTCATTAACTCTCTTGGTCTAAAAATGCAGGGACAGTCATTAAACACTATTTACATATCATTATATTCATTTAAAAAATGTGGGAATATTTCAGACTGGCAGAAACGGTATAGCATTCTTTAAGCTTGGAACAAATCGTTGTGTTTAAAGTTGATGCTAACTTTCATATATTCAAAAAGTAGTTGCTACGCGACCAAATTCGGCACTTTACTTGGAAGTCCTTGCATGTTGCAGGTCTTGCAGATTTCGATGCAAATTTCTGACGCGCAAACTCCTCATTAAAGTCCAGACCAGCCATGAAATTGTTCTGAATATGCAATAAATAACAATAAACATTATACCTAAATGAGCCATGTTTTCATGTGAACTAAAACAATAATGTATGCCTTCACAAAAAGTATAACCAACTGAAAGAACTCTTACATATAATGGATTGAACAATATTAGACAACATCAAAGCGATATGTCAATTGTTGATAACTAGAATAAGGCAGTCAAAGAGATGACATAAGGCAATCTCATACTAGACTAAACATCACACCTATTACACCACGCCTTTGAACACAAATAGAGCATTCTTCGTGTAATGTTCATTTTGTTGTGAACACCTGTGGAATGTTTGAAATGCGATTGGCTGATTCAAATGTAATTGTATCATACATTTATAACCTACTGACTTTTACGTATACATAAATACAATCATCTATATCACTTATTACTGTGATATAAAATTATTGTTAGTATCTGTGACATCAGATCACAGGTTCGATTCTCACATTGGGACAGATCTCAATATTTTGTACCATATAAATGTGTTTGTGAGCCCAACCTTGGGATTTACTCTCATTTCTGCCTCGTCACAACAACAAACAAAACAACCTACTACCGAATCACTCAAAAGACGTAAAATATATTCATATTTGAACAGCCAATTGCATTTCTTTCAAACACCTTCCATGCATTAACAATAACTGTTTCTCCATACCGATTGCCCATTTAGATTTTGTAAAGCGATGAATATTGCTTATTTTACTACAGATTATGATATATCTAAATTTCTCCCTAGATAAACCTCCTCTGAATGTCTTTTCATTATCCCACACCAGTTCCCCACAATGAAAGCAAGTAACATTGTGTCTGATATTCAATGCTTTAATATTTTTTGTACAAAATAGTATTTACAACACAATTGGGGAAAAAAAAATCCATTATGTTACTGGACAGAGCATACACAGTTATAATCAGTTGAATGTAAATACAGGATATTTGAAAGCTACAACAAGGAAATATACAGTAATAATTAATACAACCATTGTAAATAGGACAAATCTAACAAGTTCAAATATATACAAGCAATGTTGGTGCTGGTGCCATCATCTGACCAGCTACAGATATTATATTATTAACCATTACAAGAGAACCCATAGAGCTCAACTAAATACCAGCAACAACTTGGAAAACATTCTCACTCGGATTCTATCAATATACACTAACTTTCATTGTGTAAGGATTGCCAAGCGTAACCCCAACAGACCTAAGAACATCTTAAACATAGACTTACATAAATCTTTGTGAAATTTTAACATGATAACATAGCACTATTTCTATACTATATTGTATAATACATTACAAAGACTTGTGATGCTTCAGATGATATTTACAAATATACAACAACGCAATTACTGGATCGAGTACAAATTTATAAGCAATATTTATTGCTATGATACAAAGCATACCATCAAATTCATAACTAATATACATCCCAAATTGTTAAGGCTAGCGGGAATATGGGAGTATCGTAGTAAAATATATACATTTTTATTTTATTCTATTTTCATATAAAACTATCTAGCGTATCAAATTATTTACTTACACAAATTGTCTAGATATTTTGTCTAGTTATTAACTATTATGCATCTACATATACATTATAGAATAACCATGTTTGGATGTTACCAGCTTAGATATTTCACAAGCCTTTCTAGAGCTGTTTTAAGGTTCCTAAGGAAATAATTGCTAACATTGTTTAATACATCCTTATGTATTTGCATATGAATTATCTACTAATGTATGCTACTTCATTTAATTTGTCGTCCAAAATATAACACTGTTATATATAATTACCCTACTATTACAAAAGTATATATATCTTGTCATAGCTTAACAGTATTGGAAGCCATTAGAAACATTGATTGTAAGTCTGGCAGCTTTATCCTAACACCTTTTACAATAGAGATACATTTCCCTTTTTAAAAATACTAAACCTATAATGAAATAGTGTGATTAATTCACTAATATTGCCCCACGATATAAATTACATGTATATACACATTTTTTATGATGTACAGACAAAGAAACTCTATTTAGACAGGGTGAGCTGCTAGATTTTTTTTTGCGTTATTAAATTTAGTTAATATAGTTATGATTATTTTTTATAAAAATTGGAATTTTGTTCATGTTATTAATAATTAATAATTCCATCATTCAACCACTTAGTACTGGCAGTAACGAGATTGTTCAAACTATACTCATGAAAATGAACTAGGCACATAATGACCTCTCATCTTAATAACATACATGGTCATATTTCGTGATTCTCCATGTGACTCCAGTCTGTGTGACTGAGTGATAGATGGCCCCTCACTAATTTGAAATGTAATGCTTTTCGACCCTGAGATTTGAGCTGTATAAAGCAATCTTTACTATGACTAAAAGTTACATGCAATCTGAGGACTATGGGTTTGTAATGTTCTAAACCGATTTGACAACTGTACTTTAAGATTTAAAAAAATCTGTGAAACCACTCTTATGAGTTGTGTTTCAGTTTTAACAACACAAGTGACAATCAACATCGCATTCATAAGTAGCAATGCTTTCTTGACCAGTTTCCAAGAGAACAATGGACGAGTCGGAAACAGTTGTCAAGAGCTGCAGTGATCACTTAACAAAGGGAGCTGCATGCCAACTTGCTATTCTCATATTCATTGTGAAAACCGCTCATGCTTTAGAATAACAACACAATTGGTGAAATGAGAAAGCCACCCAAATCTACTATGACTAATTCTTTAATGGCAAATAATGTCTTTCTATATCACACCAATAAGCCATGTTGATCCACAATAATCATGGCTCACCCTGTAATAAATGTATCCATGAAATTTATCTTTGCTTAATAACAAAAATGGAACAAGGAAATTTAAGTGAAAAATTTTAATTGTCTTCAATTCTTTATATTTTGGTATCTGTACTTGATTTTTCTAACTAATACCTTTATCTAGTTTTTGTAAACAAAAATCATAAAACCTACATCTCCAATGAAATTGGAGCAAACCAGTTTTGTCCCTATTTTTAAAAACATATCCTAAATAGGGCTAAACTAATATTTACACATACTTATATACAAGGGATGCTATCATACAAATTTGGAATATCAAAATGGTCAGTAACGCCATGCATGTTGCTTTGGTGAACATTATCTAAAAAATTGTTCAGATCTGAATGATGATGAACCGGATGATACATATCTTTGAATGTGGCAATAACGACTTGGCGGAGACTCTTTCAAAGTTAGGTACTAACATTTCCCTCTGCATTCAATTGGTAAGCCTCTGCATTTCTTTAGGCCTAATAATTATATGCTAAAACCTGTTAACCAAAATATTCTTCTATCTAGAACAGTATTAGTCAAGTAATATGAACACATACAGAATACGAGGTGTTTGATCTACTTCCTCAGAAGTAGCCCCGCATCTGTGGTTACAGATGTCATTGGCTGCAGTAGCTACTCATCACCAGGTAGACACTGCAAGCCGGGGTGCTACTTCATACCATAAAAAGAAACAAATCGAAATGATCTAAACATAACTCATGAATCATGGGACATATTAAATTTTGCCTACACCTTCAGTTTAATATAGGCGTGAGTTATGTTTATCTAAATGTCAGGCACATTTTAGGATGCGGGCATAAAACAGATTTCGTTAGGTAGCCCTGATTTAGACAAACACCTGCAATCATATAATATTCCCAAATGTTTTCATTATCTACTACAAATCTATCTTAACATGATATCAAAAACATTTAGGAAGAGAGTTGTTCCTATGTTCTGTATTTATCATACTATATTGTGTGGATACTCTTTTGTCCATACAAAGTATTGTAGACACCATTATTTTATATTACTAGTTGATTACACATACTTCCCAAGCACAACTTAGGAACATAATATCAGTCATAAAATATATGTTAATTTCATATTTATGTTACCGTTACTTCTACTACACACCTTCATGATTAACAAATGAAATACTTGTTTGTTGGCAACGTAACACACATAAAGTATACTCTGTAAAAAATAGTAGCTACAGCTTCCTCAGATGTATTTAAACACAACAAATGTCCACGGAAACATCATTCAACCCCTACAACATACAATAAACAACAGCCCCGCTATATACAAAATATTGAATAGTCCTTTTAAATAACACATCATCAAATTGTCCAGTTATTCTTCAAGTGATATTGTAAACAATTCCAATTCAATCCTGTAGCAATCCAAAACCGAAAAACACTGCACTGTATCAATTTACAATTCACTAATCACTCACAATTATCACCCACTACATATCACTTGAAAATGGTCTACATTATCTATAGTAGCCATAGTAGTAATACTCTAAATACTATTTCACTTGTCCCACAGTCTCCGGAGGGGGGTCGGTGGACTTGAAGCCACTGTCAGATTTGTACGGATCACTTTTAAAGCTTGAATCAGATTGGTTCGAGGACTCGTTTATCTTGTAGTCTTTGCTGTCAGAGTTCTCATTGAAGTTGTATGATTTGTTGGGTTTGGACTGCTGGTCCTGCTCGCGCTGCTGCCGCCGCCGCTGTTTGGACCAGAGCTCGTGGCAGTCCTGCCACGTTGGTAGCTCTGGTGCCGGCATTTGATCGGGCACGATATTCTTGAGCCAGACACTCTTGAGCGCGTCCTCGGCGGTGATCCTCTTCTCTGGGTCCAGCTCGAGCATCCTGTCCAGCAAATTGAGGGCGGCGGTCGGCATGAACGCGAACTGTTCCCGGACGCACCGCTTGTGGTACCGCTTCGGGCGGAGCGTGTGCCACAGCGGCAGGTTCACCACGTTGGGCCACACGCCCGGCACCGGGGTGCCGCACATGCGCGATATCATCTCCAGCTGCATCATCTCCATGCTCGCCTGGAACACGGGGTGCTTGAGGAACAGCTCCCCGAGGATGCAGCCCATGGACCACACGTCCACGGCGGGCCCGTAGCGCTCCTCGCCCAGCAGCAGCTCGGGCGGCCGGTACCACAGCGTGATCACCTTGTTCGTGTAGGGCCGCGCGCGGTCCTCCGCCGACCACAGCCGCGCCAGCCCGAAGTCGCCCAGCTTCACCTCGCCCTTGTTGTTCATGAGGATGTTGCTGCACTTGATGTCCCGGTGGAGGAAGTTCTTCCGGTGGCAGTACGCGAGTCCATCTAGCAGCTGCCGCATGATAGACGCGTTGTGAGACTCCGTGAAGTCCACCATCTTCGACTCGAGCAGCCCCATCAGATCGTGGTCCATATACTCAAATACTAAGTAGAACGAGCCCTTGTCCTTCCTAAAGTCAAGCGCGTCCTGTTTATCCGTGACAATCTCCCGGAGGTTCACAATGTTCTTGTGGTTTAACTGCCTCAAGATCTTGATCTCCCGTACGGCTGTGATGGGGAAGCCCTCCTTCTCGTTCTCCAGCCGCACCTTCTTCAACGCCACCAGCTGGCCAGTGTTTTTATCGCGAGCCTTGTACACTTGCCCGTACGTGCCCTCGCCGATTTGGGTTATCACCTGGAAACCATCCACACATTTCTCTCCCCAGTCCTTGGCGTGGTGAGTAGACGTAGCCACGGCCACCACCTTTGAGCCACGCCGTTTTAGTATTCGAGGCCTCTTCAGTTTCGAGGAGTTGGCGTCGCGCGAGGACTTGCGGGAGAACATGTGCGAGTAGGTGTCGCGGCGGGGCGCCGGCGGCGGCGTGGACCCGTCCAGCTCGTCCGCGCTCAGCTCCTCCGATCCGGGTATCACCGGTGGCATTGGAAGGTTCATGATGCCGGTGCGTTTAGGTTTGTCTGCTTTGTCTGAGTTTTCAGTCTTTTCAGTCTTCTTCCCGGGACTCGGCGATGGAGTACTTAGCGGACTTTCGTTTGCTAACGTCTTTAGATCCTCAACCTGAGTGTTAGGCGGCATGGGCAGTTTAGTGAGGCTCTTCGGCTTGGGCGGCGGCGGCTGCTGGCTGGTGAGGTACACGCTCTCCACCACGCTGCGGGTGGGCGGCGCTGTCGCATTACTCGTTGGAGGCAGCGGCGGTGGTGATGGTTTGTAAATCTGCACATACATTGTTAATTTCACATATATTTTCAATACTACAATATTTGTAAGTGTCGTTTCAACATTGCATATCATATGCTTTAGTAGGCAATAAAAGTAAAATTAAAGCCCATTCTAGGAACAGGCAAGGAATTACAAGTTACAAGTTGTCTTTATCGAACTTAATATAAATATATGTTATCTTTATACATAAATCCTTTTGAATTGTTGCCTTTGAATTTTAAGCCTTGTAAAAGAAGTCAGTCAATTGATTTCAAATTTTGACCCAATAATGAAATAGGCGTGTTAACGTGTTAACCACACTGAACCTCAGCGACGCGTGGTCTTGTATTGCTGGTATATATACATAGTTTTGACAACATCTCATCATAGTGCAATTGGAATCAACAACACAGCAATAGCTGGTATTTTATCTTGTATATAAATTGGTTTAAACAAAAGAATTTAAAACACTTTTCTACTCTGTGTAAATTGATTTTATGACCTATTGACAATTATTAGTTATAAGTGAACAATAACACAAAAAAATTTTTAAAAGTTATTTTTTTAAATATCTTTGTTGAGTAGTTATGTCTTATTTTATCATATTTCGTGCTCCTTACACCCACAATTTTATATTGATATTACATATAATTATAAATATTTGTACGATACTCAATAGTTTTTATGTTTATCAAAATAATAAAAAAGAAACCAAAATACTGTTTAAAAATGAATTGTTTGCTTAATCAAGTACGGGCGAATCGACCATCGGGCGATCCGTTGGTGCACATATCAATGCGTAGCGGCAGCTGCGACCAGCGCTCACCTCAGTGCCGTTGGAGTCGGCGTCCCCGTTGGCGGTGGGCGTGGGCGGCAGCGGCACGCCGGGCGGCGCGGGCTGCGGCGCGGGCAGCGGCGCGGGCAGCGGCGCCTCCAGCACGTAGGCCTCCGGCAGCGGGATGTCCTCCACCTCGTGCGCCTCGCCGATGTTGTCGCCGTTCTCCTTCGACGCCTGTGTTGAACTGTCTGCCGTTGCGTTGGACAGCTCATCTATTGTTAGCACCTCCTGGTTAGGGTTGGACGAAATGGATATCGCACCTTGTGATTCTTCCTCCTTCTGATTGAGGATCTCCTGTAACTTCTTATCTCTCTTGCGTTTGTCCTTGATGAGTTCAGCAAACAAGCTGGTATCGCTGATCTTTTCCTTGAAGTCGATCTTGCGCTGCAGGACTGATGTAGGTGGACTGGTGGAGTCGTGTTTACTCCTGACATGATAAAGTTAAAATCACGTTAAGATATTGTGCACTTAATTGATGTTGTCTTAGAAATTAGGACAGCCAATAACTAAAATAATTATACATTCAAACATGTGTAAATATGTGAATGATTGTTCATATACCGTGCATAACGGCTCGTTGATATTGATGCGGGTTCACTATTATAGCAAGCAAAACTGTCGTTTACATTTAGATATAAAATTACAAGGCAGTGGAAAGGAGTATTAATCTAAACGTTTTGTGTTAATGTACTCGAACATATCACATAACATAAAGCCGGGTCTCCTGTGTTTGTACTCTCGCAAACATTACCACTTGTTTTTAATTGTGTGTTTAAGTGAATAGCAACTGGTATTTGCTAGTATTTTTTAAATATAGTTGCTCAAATGGTACGACACGTAACGCCATCTGGTAGCGAGTAGCAAAGAAATCGGTGTTAGTATGGCAAAAATCAAGAGATGGCGTTAGCAGTTTTTCGTTTAATATTTAATCCCGCGATAAATCGCATTTTTTTAAGAGTAACACCTATGTAGATAAACTTAAAGCTATCTAAATACAAAACTTGATAGAAATTTTTGGACCCGTCGCTGAGCAGATCCTTCAAATATATATATGCAAGAATTGCCAATTTAAATATACAAGCTAAGTGAATAAGCGAACACTAAACTAGGTACGAGACCTGTGCTTATCTCTGGAGGACTCGTGCCTGGTGCGGTGGCGCGGCGGCGAGGAGGAGCGCCGCTTGCCGCGGGACGCCGAGCGCCGCCGCTTCAGCTCGCTGCGGCTGTGCGACCGGTGGTGCAGGCGCGAGTCGCGGTGCCGCTCGCGGTCGCGGCTGCGCGAGCGCCGCCGGCGGGGGCTGCGCCGCCGGTGCCCGCGCCGCGGCGTGTACTCCCGGGAGCGCCTCGCCTCGTGGATGGGGGAATCTGGTACCATGATGGGTGACTGTATCCTGTGCGTGTCGTGCCAGTACTCCCGCCGAGTGCGGTCGTACTCCTGCTCGTTGTCAGAGTCTATCGTCACCGTCTCGTGGTACGGGGGCGCGGCCGGCGTGTGTGGTGTCGTCGACTTTCTCCTTTTGCTGCTGCAGCTGTAATGTGGATGGAAATGTTGGTGCTGGTGGTGGTATAGTATCATCAGTATAGATGTCATGTAAATGAATATTCTTTGTTTTTGAAACACTTTATTTCATACAACTTCATTAAAAATAAATGCAAATTTATAGAAAATTTTACAAACTTATACGAACCCATAATTGTGTACATTCATCCAATATCGAATATACACCGGTTTGTTCATTATCGTACATACGAAAAATATTACTAAAAAATAATTATAACAACACCTTCATTGGTCACATCTGTTGACCTTCTCTCTTTGGATACAAGTATGCAATCTACTTAATTATATGTAACTACTGCACTCGACAACTGTGGCTAGTTCTAACAGCTGACTCATACACACAGACACCAGAAAGTATTACTATAGTGTACACTGCACTGTACCGCACAAACGTTGCAGCACAGCGGTAATAAACTAGTCTAAAATGACAGTTTTAACAGAGGCATAAATAAACAGATTGCAAAAATAAATTATGTACTGGAAACCACTAATATTATAGGCAGACTACTCCATAAACAATGGGTAAGAGAGCAGGTGTTGCAACGCGCTGTTACTCCGCGAAAATCTGGTAGTGTTGTCGCGAATAAACATGTAGGGCTGCCCCACGTTGAACCTAATATCTAGGTCACCGACTTAAACTCCTTTGTTATTTTGATGCCTAAATTGTACGATACGTATCGTTGTAGAGAAATCAATAGAAACAATGCTAGTATTTCTAAGATTTAAGAGAGGGCGTTAGATAGATTCTTTTAAATATTTATTTTCATGGCAAATCGCGCTTTTCTAAGAATTTTATTATGACACATATATAGATAAAATAAAAAAGCAATACCCTATCTAAATATAAAATTTCATCTAAATCGTTAGAGCCATTTCCGAGATCCAGGAAATACATATATACAAGAATTTCTCCTTTAAATATATAAGATAAGAAACATGTTAATAAAAA
>DWIE01000203.1:0-19109 GCA_018248235.1 Choaspes benjaminii
CTAACGGTTCGTAGATCGCTCATCGCCGTCTGCGCTATGATTACGTAAAACTTCATTATCATCCCAATGCCTTGTTATTATAATTATTGTGGTAGTTTAAGCACTTGCAAGAACTAAACTGGATAGGTAGGTATAGATTGGTGTATTTATTATTTTTTATTAAGAAAATCACATTAGTACTTCCGAGATAAATGCACAATACATACTACTATCTATTTGTGTGAAGTGAGAAAATAACTAGTTTGTGGCTATTATTTGGTGACGGAAATTACAATTTGATCTCAAATCATCCCATTCGCTTTATTTATTACGTTAAGTTTCCATTTATTACGTCTATGTTTTGCTATCCATCTGCATTAAAACTGCTAATGATCGGAATTACCGGACGAGAAATTAATTATAGTTCATTATAAGTTATGGGTAATTAGGCACCATGGGAAAATTATTTTAAAGTTGTTGGTACCTAATTAACCAAAGTAAATTTAGGACGTCTTCCGGGAGATAAATGTGTTTATTTCCTGAACAGTTCATGCAAATTGCGTTATGGTGCAACTTATTATCGAACCCATGGACGATGGTTGCAAAATAACGCCAAATTCAAATTGCAGGTTGCACGTGAATTTATGAGTAGGCCGTTATTTACAATTCACGTAACACAAGCCCGTATGTTCGCGGTAGTTACAAAACAACTCGTTTAGGATGTTTAGCGTTAGTATTATCGGTTTCGCTATCGTTTGTCGTTGACTCGTCACTCTATTGTAAATTGTAGTCTGTAAAACCATAATAACTGCAAGGTCGAGCGGTGTGGTGGGGGCCGGCACATGACGGCTGCACTGCCAACGATTTCAGTAGCTGTAACTTGTGCGAAGGACCAGCAAGTTTTCCAAGTGATGTCTTCGGTACTGAAGAGTATAATCATTTGTAATCTGGTTCACTGTTAACGTCTCCAGGAATGTAATCTTAAAACGAATTGTGTCAATATTCTTATATTGAATGAATTTAGTTCGGAATACCATATGAAGTTTGAATGACGACAAATGGTTTGTTTGTTCAGCTGTGTAACTTAAATAAACTCCGTGACAAACTGCGTAAGCGTACGAGCACTCAGAAGGTCTTGAATCCTGCAGTCACCTGCCAGGATCCACATTCCAGCATGTTAGCTATAGGCAGAATGGTTTAAACGTAACGATTTTGTTAAAATTCTAATATGGTGTGTTACTTGTCGTTTGGTGAAAAATTATAGTAATATATGGATGTAAATAGTGATAATGGAAAACAGTAAAATAAGAATTCTTAGTGAACGAACAGTCATCTATGCAATATCAGCGCTCATACTGATTTCACGAGCGGAGGCACAATGCGAGGCACATCAGTCACTGACCTTCACGAGGTGGTCCGGCGTGAGCCCCGAGAGTGGGGCCCCAGTGTTCATGTACTCTGCGAGCGGGGAAGAGGATTCCCTCACTGGGGCCTGCTTAGCACAGTGCAGGGAGTTGGAGGACTGTGCTGCGGTGGTCGTGGCTTTCTCGAAAGGCAACTGCCACGGCATTGGTCACTCAACCACTATGCAACTGCTATCCGATAATGATGCTGCATTCTTTAAAAAAACTTGCCTGGAATGTAAGATTTGTTTTGATTGAATACAATTGTATAAGTAGTACTTATTTCTAGATGCTGTGTTGTTAATGTGTCATTACTATGTACCAACAACTGTAAACGAAGTAATACATCAACGTAATGTACTAATTAAATATCTGTTAGTATGCGTTTTCCATTAGAGTATAAAATAATTTCAATAGAAAAGTTTTTATTCTTCAGAACTTCTCAACTTTAAATGCTTTTAGTTAAGCTTCGTTTTCCCGTAAGCGACGTTAACTTCCGTAGATAAAAATTTAACACATGAGTTCATACTAAATTCCGCTTAAAATTAATTAATGTAAAACAATATTTTTAATAATACTTTGTACAGAGCATTTAAGTTACTTAGGTTCGAAAAGGCATGCAATTTTTCAAAGAGTTTATAAAGGAATATATATATATATTTTATTTTCAGTGCCGGAAGATTGCGGGAAACGTTGGTGGGCCTTAGAAAGCACACTTGGATACTATTTAAACTCTGAGAGCAATAGTATAAAGGTGATCCTCAATACCACAGTTCAACAGTGCTACGAAACTCTGCTCTCTACTAAAGATAACCAGAAATATCGGTAAGCTTAGCTACCATGATTATTAAAATATTGTGGCCTTCTCGATGCATATTATTTATTAGTATCATTAAATTAGCTGTGGATTTAGAATAGGTTAATCAACAAATAAATGGCTGTTATATATTTTATTATGTTTTTGTTTTGTTTTTTCTGTGTGCAAAAGTTGTAATTTGGCAGGTATAAAACAATTATGGTTATTACTATTCATATTGTCACTTAGGATATGTTGGAAAAACCGTGATAAATTACTGAGACTGACGTATCTTAAAATAATGTAAAAAACCTATTTTTATGTTATGAAGTAGCATATGGGCTTGCAATTGCCTTGCATTGCCAGCATACGTAGAACACGAGGCGTTCCATCTTTGTCTTCAGAAGTAGCACCGCATCTGTGGTTACAGTTGCAATGGGATGCAGCAGTCACTTAAGACGAGGTAGGCTGCAAGCCCGTGTGCTGATTCATAATATCATAAATACGTGTACGTTTGTAGTGGTGGAAGAACCACTTCAACTTCGCTCGGGTTGGTGCCACCACTACACATATCCTGTCAAATAACTCAGGCGAGTTGTATTTCTGTTTGAATTATGTGGGTGCAAGGTTGCAAAGGATGCATAAGGCCTACCAGCTTAACCCTCAGACGTAGCAACGCAGCTGTGTCTCACCTACAACAAGACAATGTGTCTGCTTGAAGCCGGTTACAGCTATTCTGGGATTTACCAAAGTTTATCTTGTTAGATCTTAGAAGAACATGAATTATAGATCGGCGCAGTGGATTCAGCCGGACCATCCGATGGACGTCACCGGTATATCGGATACCATGGTTGGCAACTGTATTCTCAATGCAGAAGATAAGTTCACAGAGCCAGAGTCTTATCGTGTTTCGAACTATTACACGTTCTACGTGGAAAACCAGTGCGGGCATGACTGTAAGTATAGTAAAGTTTTTATCATTACTGTAGCAGTTTTTAACGCATACTTAAATATTTTACTACATTTGCGCTATAGTTACGATAACATGATGTTTGCGTAACTTAGTAAGTTATTTTCAGCATTTTCCTTATCTAGAACTGAAGTATGATTTAAGTTAAATTAATTCTTATTAAAAAAAAACTAATATCAACTTTCTATTTTAGACCCAAAAAAGATCGATCGGTGTTCCTATGAAGAGTACTACAACCAAACGTTAAAACACGCTGACTTTACATACAACAGTGTTACCAAAGATGAGGTAAGGCATAATAAAAAAAATATATCTTCTAAGATTTAAACGTACTCTTTTGTTTTCTAAAGGACTAGTGCTGTTGCTTTATTTCGTCAGCGATCTTTTGTGGCGAGCGGAGTGTTCAGCCAGACATAGGACATTGGACAATGGAGTCAAATGTGTAGTGCATCAATGCAATGAATAACAACAAGGGACAACGACCAAGCCTTAGAGCACCTCTCTTAGAGAACATACTCAATATTCATGAATTAGAATCTAAATTAATGACTTGTATATTTTGTACTTGTATTGTCCTATTTTTCATTTATTTCACACTCGGTCAATTACAGGAAGCTACTAGTCCCTAATTTATTTACCTTTTGTAGTTCTATTTACAATTTTAAGAAACATCTAAGTAACTGTTTGATTGTAATTATTATACTATTTCGCAGTGCAAGTCATCTTGTGAGGCGGAAAGTCGGTTTGTTTGCCGTGGGTTTACTTGGACAGCTAAACCTAAAAGCAGCAGTACAAAAGGACTATGCGACCTACACAGCGAGGACCTGATTACTATGGGGTCGTGGCTGTTGCGACGAGTGGCCAGTGCTACCTACTACAGAAGGGTTATATGTTTAAACATAAGCGTAGAATGTGAGAGCGCACACATGGTGGTGACGTACCGTCCGCGGGGAGCGTTCCGCGGGCGGGTGTACGTGCCGGGCCGGGCGGAGCGCTGCTCGGCGAGAGCGGCCTCGCCCTCCGCGCCCGTGCGGCTGAAGCTGCCGCTCTACGGCGACTGCGACGTCAACTTCGCTTATGCCATCTCTAAAACCCCCAGCGGAGTTGTCAATAGTACGATGGCGTACGTGATGCTGATGATACAGAACAACCCGATCATCCAGACGGCGGGCGACCGCTGGGTGCGCGTGGGCTGCTCGCCGGCCGCCGCGCGCACCGACTACGGCAGGGTGGATGCCACTGTCGCCGTGCACGACTCGGGGTGAGAAATTTGTAGCTAATTTTGAATTATTAATTAGATGATTAGTTAGGACAAACGGTAAGGAAGATGTGGCCGGTACATTTGCTTTAACTACTCAGCCTAGAAGAAATTGACCATTTTTATGGAGTAGCTTACAGGCTTACAGTCTACTTGATGGTAAGTAGTTACTGCAGCCCATGGCATCTGTAATCACAGATGCAGTGCTAGTATCTAAGCTAACTTATATCGAAACGCAAGTAGTGCGAACACTACTGTTTCGTGGAATAAACAGGCGTGACGGGGGGTATCGACCCAGTCGTACATATTCATGTTCTACCACCCATAAAAACCTGATTCAGTATGAACGGGGAGGTAATGATGTAATCGGCGTGGGCAGCCCGTCCGCGGCGAGCGAGTGGGCGGCGCCGGAGAGCGCGAGTGCGGTGTACGGCGCGGCGGCGCGGCCGCTGTCCATGTACGTGGTGCGCGCGGGGGGCGCTGCGGGGGGCGTCTCGGGGGACTCCACAGGGGCGCGCGCCGTGGCCCTCGGCGAGCCGCTCGAGCTGCGGATCGAGACCACAGGTACTACAGATTATATTTAAACGGGTCAAAGTTTCTTTATGTTATTGTTACACACGAGGCGACCATCTTAGCGTTCGAAAGTAGCAACGCACTTTTGACCGACTTCGAACAGAACGAGTCATTTTGAGCCGGTTGCGGTGGTCGTATGCTGCAGTAGACACTTAACCTCAGATATACTGCATGCCCGTTGGTTACATTAATTTCCATAATAAAAGTAATAAAGAAATAAATAAATGAACGGGTCACCTGATGGAACGTGATTACCGTCGCCAACGAACGGCGCTAGCAGGGGCTACCAACGCGTTGTCGGCCTTAAAGAACCCTTTTTATACCGCGCTTGAAAGCTTTCATGTACTAATGTTCTTATGTGATAGACGGGCAAATTGAAATTAGTTTAACCACCTACAAGATTATCTTCTTGCTATACTAATAAGAGAGCTTGCCAGTCTACAGGAATAGAAACACGCATCGCAGGTTGCTTATATGTTGATGTTAAACCACCATCGAATTTGAAATATCGATACAACAAGGGAAACGTGAGTTCACGAATACAATTTTAGTGCTCCACTAGATTAATAACATATTTTCCCCAATTTATGTTAACAGCCCATGAACATTCGGTATATCTAATGGTACGAATTAGAGAGGCAACTTCTGTATAATGAATCATTGCATAAATAATACTGACGTAAAAATACTTACAATGCACAAACAGGTGGATGAGTCGCTATTTGAATAATATGTTGACGTCATTACAGATGAGGCTGAAATCGAAGCATATCACTTGGTGGCATCTTCACGGCTTGGCGACAGCTCCGTGTTGTTGTTAGATAGCAAGGGATGTCCGACGGGGCAGGTATAGCACATTTTTGATTTTTAGTGCTTTAGTACTTAAGTTCGTTTAATATCATTAAACGAAAGTCAACTGTATAGCGGATATAGATGTAGTTTAGGCGAAGCTAATAAGACCACCAACTTTGTCCGCAATTTTGATAATTATGTCATTGAGATGTAGGTAAAATGAAATCAGTAAATAATAAGCTAAAAATGCGTGACAGGCTGACTCTTGTAGGGGAGAACAGCTATTAGGGGTGTAGAAAGAGTCTATCTTATGTCTAGCGAACGGGCGAATCTCTGTTAAATATCAATTCACCTATTATATCTTTATGTATAAAATGGTCGTTTTTGAATATAACTCACGATCTGCTCTTTTTAACCGATATTTCGACCCAGTTACAAGGATCATGGTCATAAAATGCTCGTGTCACGATGTTCGTTCACGCAAATTTTGTGTGTGTTTTGCTTGGTCCAACTTAAGAGATGGTTTTTATCTTGATATAGGTCAATATTTTTTTGAAATTGCGTTTTTCAGAATTGCACAAGGATAAATATTTAGACTCAGGAAATGGTGCAGTCGTCGATATTTGTATATATCTGCTATCTTTCTTTACCATTAAACCAGACTGAGTCACAGTAATGCGTGACCAAGAGGCTAGATGTTATATGTTCAAGCTGTATGAGAGATAAATGACGTACAACTGACTCCAGGTGGATTTCCCGCCGTTCACGCGATCCTACGTGGGCGGCACGCAACGGCTGGTGGCGGGGTTCAGTGCGTTCCGCTTCCCGGCCTCCAGCGTGGTGCGGTTCGCGCTCGTCGTGCGATTCTGCGCCACCAAGTGCGCTCCGGTAAACTGCGGTAGCAACCAGGGACGAGCGGCGCGAGGGACCAATGCTACTTCGTATGACTGGAGTGACGAGGAACAGGCTGACGTACACCAAGAGGGAGACACGTGGAGCGCGGGCGTGGTGGCGCAGGGCGGGTCCGTGCCGTGCGGCGCGGGGGGCGCGGGCGGCGCGGCCCGCGGGGGGCGCGTGCCGCTGGAGCTGGAGCTGGTGGTGGGCGCGCGGGACGTGCTCTCCGCGGACACGCTGGTGCGCGCCGACCACCGCGCCGCTTCACCGGAGGACACGCTGACGAGTGGAGTGGGGATGGGGTTGGGGGTGGGAGTGGACGGATCAGGCGCGCTGGTGTGCGTGCACGAGCTGCTGCTGGTGGCGCTGGCGCTGGGCTGGCTCGCCGTGCAGGTGCTGCTACTGCTCGGCTGCTGCGTGCTCGTTAAGAGGTACCGAAATCTGGCTGAGATGAGCATGCAGAAAGACTACCAGTCATTCGACAACGTGGGCTTCGATACTGTGTCGACACACCGCCGGGTGCACTGGCCGGACCAGCATATTGACATACTGCACGCCACTTAATAACATACAAACAGATTATAGCAAGATCCTTGGTAGCGTACTAAACAAATAAACGCCACACCTACAAGAACTTTAGAGCTGACCTTAGTAAAATCTTCGGTTAGATCGGTAAAAATTCTGAGACAATTATAATAAAATATATTTAAAAAAATGTACACTTCAAATTAATAATGTAATTCTAAATTCTTAGTACTAATTTACATAGTGTTCCAGTAAATAATACAGTGAAGTATCTGCATATTGCAGTTACCGGCATGTAGTGGAGTAGTGGAGCCCAGGAATGTTGCAAATATCAGTATCAGCATCCGGGGATCAAATCCAAACATGGCACTCTAAAGATTCCCGCCAAAACACCTACAAAAAAGTTGTCGATTGTTCCTTCATTCGATTGTTTTGACGATTTGTGATCTATAGTGTGACGTGCTTCCGCAGTATAATAACAAGAAATAAAACAAGTAATCCATAAACAACCTTATAGTCCAAAATGCCAATTCTAAATTCAGCTTCAGCATCCGATAATATAGATCTGAAAAAATCAGCATCCGTTGTATAAACCTGAAACAGCAACAGCCCTGATCTAGACCAGCCTAACGATTTAAATTTCTTGGATGTGTGCAAATAGGATAAGTAGGAATAAAATTAGAAGAAATTAGAAATAATGCAAAGTGAATTGGTTGTACGAGATGGATGTATCCAAATGTTTTAATGTAAGTAAGGTCTGGATTAATAAGTAACTTTATTTATTTAGTGGTGTATGTAAGTTATAATTTGTACCTAATTTAGATCTTAAGGAAACGTACTTTTGATGAAATATTCAGAGAGACTTGACCGACAGGTCTTATTCACTGTGACAAAACACATTACGTGGGTTTACGGTAACTACGTGGATCCGCAAATAACCATATTCCTTTTTAATTAAAAAAAAATGTAACTATTACTACCTATTATTAAAAGTAGCTATAGTTTACGCATACAGAATTCCCTTTTTGGCTTTGTTTAGCATAATGACACATACACATAACATGTTGTGACATTGTGATTACTGCCAGTGGCGGATTTACCAGTAGGCTGAGTAGGCTGCAGTCTCAGGTGACAGTTTTTGGGGACTGCAAATTTGGAGCCATTGTTTTAAACATTTTACAGAAAACAAAAGACTCATATTTAAATATATTTAAGTTGTCTACACAAATAATTCAATGTGTAATATGTTTCACCGAATCTAATTAATATGGTTGTGAACCAGATAATCGAATTGAAGATGTCGGTAGGCCAGTGAAATTTGTGTAGCCGACTGGCGGCAACTGCGTAAATTCGTCACATGTTTTTCTGTGGCAGTATTTGACATTGAGGAACACAAACCCTTGGGAAATGTTAGCGAAACGTAGCTCTAAAAGTAATACCATAAGTTCACTGTCTATGTACGTATATAAAGCGAGCAATCTTTAAATAATAAAACACTTTTTGACTTTGACCGAATTTTAATTTATAAATGAATAAATACTCCATTTAATAAAACCAAATTTTTAAACCCATAGTATATTTTATATACATTTCTCAAAGTCCTTCATTCCTTAATATCTACCCAATTGCATTAATTATTTCTTTATATAAATCCTTGTATATGTACATTTATTTTTATTATGTTTCATCATTTCCTTTAATATTGGCCAAGTCGTTGTTCCTAACACTGAAGCAGAGAAAACATGGAGTTATAAATAAATTTAGCCAAGAACGTCGATTTTACTGATCCCTGATTATTTTAGTATCTAATTACAAATAACAACATTATTTTTTTAATAGATACCTATAAAGTGTTTTGTTAAAGCGTGTAGGCTAGACTGATTCACGAAAATGATACTTAATTGTGAAGCGATAAGTTATAAGGAATAATATCTATGATCATATATAAATATGAAGGTATAACTTGATAGTAGGAAATAAATAATTATTATTTGATTAAACTGGGAAGTGCTTTAAATTGCGGCATTAAAGATATTCCCAGAAAAAAATAGTTCCAAAAAGACTGCTTCATACATTCAGACATCATTTTATCTCAAAATTATTGAAAATAGAACCTAAACTTCCCTTGGGGTGGTTAAAGATTTAATTGTCTATGGCCCATGACTTTTATTTGTTTTAAAAACGCGTAATCAGAAATAGGCGTGAGATTTTACAGATTTTAGATGTAGATCAACTACGTCACAGATAATATATAAAGATTATCCATGGGTGGAGATGAAGCGGAAGCGGATGGTGTCACTGCGTGGTGTTGCCAGCGCCGTTGGGGGCGGCGTAGAGCGGCGCAGGCGCGGGCGCGGGCGCGGAGGCCGCGGAGGGGGCGCGCGCGCGCGGGGCCGCCTGCCGCACGCTCTGCCGTGTCGCCGCCGCATTGTAGTGGTAACCCTCGAACTTGTCAGAGCCGCCTGTCTGCGCGGGGAACGTCGCCGTGCCCATGTACATCACTTGCGGCTTGTATCCATCTGGGCCGGCTTCGTACTCCACCAACTGCGTGCGGCCATCGGGCAGCAGTACGTGGTAGGAGCCAGTCGCGCGATCATCCTTCCTCTTTTCGTTGTGCCCGAAGTCCAAATTCACGGTGTTGTCTTGGACGTCGTATGTATATTCGTAATTTGCAGGCAACTGAAAGAGTAATCAGTAATGAAAAAATATTACATGAAGCATATGTACTCGTATTTCTTTTATTGTCTCTTTTGATTTGCATCTCACATTAAGAGACTAGGAACATTAGAGTACTACCGAGATACATCGTATTTAGGTCCAGCTCTTATACCATGAAGCGAAGATAAACCTCTTAATTTGCATTATTATTATTGATACAAAGTTTATTAAACATCGATACCAGTAATCATACTGTTGAAAGCGTATTTATTAAGCAAACATTTCTTTGTAAATTATAATAGTTAAGATTCGAATAAAATAAATTATTTGAAAGCATGAGGACGATATTATTGTTTAAAACATGAAATATGAAAAGATATGCGTACCGTAGGTTCAGGTGCTGGCTTCTTGATGCCACCGCCACCGCCACCGCCACCACCGCCCTGTTTTGGCGGCAGGTACTCCTGAGCAGATGTACTTGACCATACCGACACCCATGTGAGGAAGGTCACCTTACCAACAAGGTTTGATAAATTAGAACTAACTATTAAAAGGAACTAAGCTGATATGTTAATAATTTTATTGTATACAGGCGAATGGTTTAATACTCCAAAAATGTAATGTGTATTTATAATTAATAAGTACTTAGTCTAAATAATTCAGAAAGCAATTTTATGAAAAGTGCTGGAAAGATTTAAAAAATGAAGATTACTCACGCAAAATACTCTCCACATATTTTCTGTAGAAGTGACCTGAGTTCCGGAGCAAGCAAGGGCGGTATGGGCAAAGTCGCGACCGGGCGTAGTATTTATGTCGGCAGGTTGCGGTTACGGACGCACCGCCTCTGCATTTTTCATTACGATGCCGCACGACTTGTCAAAATTTCGAAACCTAAGTTACACAAAGCAACTGGATTTATAATTATAATTATTAATAAGACAGAAAATTTCGATGACCTTTGTGACCCAGTTAGTGTTAAGCTCCGTTATAAAAAATGTAGGCTTCAATTCCCAATGTTGGACAAATTGAAAAAAATAATCTTTATCCAGTATCCAGAAATGTTAAAAGTGCAAATGCAATTCAGTAGAATCACGGTCCAACACAGACTTATGATTCTGAAAATGTCGATTTCCTTAAAAAGTAATGTTAAGTATGTTTTTCGTCATAAAAATACAATAAAATTCATATCTCCAATGTTTGTCATCGCCATATTCTATTTAATTATCTAGATTTATAACAGACCTACCCATTTGGTCCTGAGGAAGTAACATATATTTAATCCATCTGGGATGCAGATCGAAAAGACATGGCCAAGGAGTTAAAAATAATTCCATAAAATAATATTCTAGTGGCGGTAGAACCTTTTATGTTTCATCCGCCTGAATACAACCACCTCATTTTTTTCAGCAGAAAAGCAGTGAACACACATACAGCAGTCAAGCAACTTTTGTGGATTGTGTTTCAGTTTCAAGCGTGTCGTCACGTACAGAATACATATAAACCCCCAGGAGTAGCAAGACAGCACAACAGCACAATGGATCTGTTTAAAGCCGGTTACGGATATGGTTGTCATGGGCTGCAGTGATCACATAACATAGATGAACTGTATGCCCGTTTACTCTCTTTAGCATAAGAAAAAACATGGTTCAATGCGTTTACAATTAAATAAATATTTTTCAATCTCTTAGTAAATATTTTTATTTTATACATTTGTGACATGTCTCAAATTATTTCTCGGCATTATAGGTAAATTTCATGTCACTGTCGTCTGTCATGTTGACTTTGACACCTTCAATGTAATTTAAGGGATCGGTTCTCTGATTATTTTATTTGTAAAATGATTCTTATGTGTAACTAGTAAAGGTTATATTCACTCGTATTAATTCACGTTATCATATCAACATTTTGCAGCTGAAGCACACCTTACCAAAAATTATATTTCAATGTTGAAATATTATAGCGTACTGTATTAAGATACACCGATATCAGATAAGTTGAATAAGTTGCAAAAATATTTAAATCGTGCATTTAGGTTATATAAGGAGAAATGTACTCTATTCTCAGAAATAATAGTAGACCCTTGGGTCGGTTATTTTCTACATCGTCCATAAAACATTGCGCTATGCCTCCTAAAAGGGAGCCGAAGAAGTTTTTTACGCCAATAACGTGGAAATCCATGGCTCTGACGGCGGTAGTGGGCGGCGGGTTGACCGGCTTTATGCTTTATGTACGAAAAGAGAAGCAGCTTGCATTAGATCGCGAGAGGCAGAAGCAGTTGGGTAAAGCGAAGATAGGAGGTACATTCGAACTTGTGGACTCTGAGAGGAAACCAGTAAAAAGCGTAGACTTCTTAGGGAAGTGGTTACTTATATACTTTGGATTTACCCACTGTCCGGACATATGTCCTGATGAATTGGAGAAACTTGCTGAAGTTGTCAATAAACATGACAGTACACCTTCAGCCCCACCCCTGCAGCCAATATTCATATCGGTAGACCCGCAGAGGGACACCCCAGAGCTTGTTGGAAAATACTGTAAAGAATTCACACCAAGGCTACTGGGGTTAACTGGAACCAAGGAGCAGGTTCAGCAGGCCTGCAAATCTTATAGAGTGTACTTCAGTGCAGGGCCACAAGATGTTGACAATGATTATATTGTGGACCACACAATTATTATATATCTAGTAAATCCAGATGGTGAATTTGTTGATTACTATGGTCAAAACAGAAACGCTAAAGATATACATGAGTCAATGCTTATCAACATCGAAAAATATGAGGCAGCAAAGAAAAGTGGATGGTTTTAATTGAACGACATGAAATCGCATTTACTTAGTTTAGTAGTTTATTGATTAATATAATTTAAATATTAATTATTTTCCTGAAATATAAGTTTTGTAAATAAGTGTGTGTATTCTTTTTCAGTTAATGTGTTACCATATCTTGTGGATGTTGATCTGTGTCGAATAAATTGCATTTAAGAAAGTTGTAATACATGAGACAGTTGCTAGATGGGCCCTGTCGCAAAAATTGTCGAGGGGGGCCCTTCTTTCTTTCTGATATTGGCAATGGCTGAACTGTACATTATTTTTGCACAATTTAAGGATTTAGGATAAGTATTTTTTGCACATATAAGAGACCCAGGGAGCTTATAATTCATAAGGCGGTAGCCACGCCCCTGATGAAAGACACAAATAAAACACAAGATGCAATGTAGATAAAAATATAATTCATTTAATATTAAAAATTAGCAGTCATTTTGCTAGTTATTTTGCTTATAGTGACTTGTCCTCCAGACGTGTGTATCTGCACCAGGCTCTGGTCTAGCTGGTACAGCTTGACGGTGGTGCCTTCGAGCATAGAGGCCGCGGATATATTCACTTCACCCTCATTAAGCGTTACTAATTTCACATCATTCCCATAGTTGAGTTCGTTGTTCACGAAGTTAACTCCGTTCGCATTTAAACAAATATTACCCGTATTTTGATTATTGTTAACTAACAAAAGCTCGGTTTTCTCCTCCTCATCTTCAGGCAAAATTAACTCGCCGCCCACTTCCAGAGGCATTTCTTCTGTCACTTCTACTGTTATATCTTTGGTGGATGCATCTTCACAACCAATCATTGGTGGATTAGAATCGTGATTCAGGTTAATTATATCACCATTTTGTGAGACCAATATAGGTTCGTATTGATCAACTTCTTGCAGTATGAGAACTTTTCCTTTTTTCTGTAAATTCTTTATCATTTCATGATTTTTAAGATGCTTCGCGAGGTATCCTTTGGTTTTAAATTTCTCCGAACATATGGCGCATTCGAAAGGTTTTTCGCCGGTGTGTATGAGGTGGTGCTGGCGCAGGCGCGCCGCGTTGATGAACTTCTTGTGGCAGATGCAGCACGCGAAGGGCCGCTCGCCCGTGTGCTGCCGCATGTGCGACGTCAGGTACATGCGTGCGAACCGTTTGCCACAAACAGGACAGCTATATGGCTTTTCGCCGGTGTGCGTCCGCCGGTGGTTGGCCAGCGCTGATCCCGACGAGAACTTGCGCTCGCATAAATCACACCCGTACGGTTTTTCTCCTAAAATAGACAGACAGTATAATAATCATTAATATAATAGATATACCGTTTTTACAAATATTTTCTATAGTAAGTACATAAACGTAATACTTACAAATGTAAATGATATTTAATGATTTTACAATTATTTCTTGTGGTTTGTAAAAAAGCGCTGTACTCTAACAAAGTATTATAGGTACATTATATTCTTAATAAATCTGACGCGGACCTGTGCTGCGCTATATAAATATTCAAACTTTTATTTTATGAAATATACTCTAGTAGCAAACGGGCACGCAGTTCACCTCATGTTAGGTGACCACTGCAGCCCATTACAACCGTAACCGATTCAAAACAGACTTATCATTTTGTTCGAAGTTGGTAATAAAGGTGTTGCTGCTACTGGGATCTGTTGGTCGCCTCTTGCATCCCGTGTGCGGGCTGCCACACCCTTCGAGCTTAAACACAACGCATAGGAGCTATATAACTCTGATGTGCTCTTACTGTGATATAACAGCGTGGCAGTGGAACTTCGGTATATAGAATAGTAAGAAAAATATTATATAAAAACATTTTCGTTAAAACGCAATATTGTATTTAAATTTGAAGACAATCTATGAGTTTTCTCGAGTCTTGCAATCACAAACATACGATGTCTATCTATTTATATTTTATATAGCAGATAGTACCCCCATTGGTAACGTACCGGTGTGAGTGCGCATGTGCAGCGTGAGGTTGGAGTTCTGGATGAAGGTCTTCCCGCACACCGAGCACACGTACGGCTTCTCGCCCGTGTGCGTGCGGTGGTGCGTGTTGCGGGTAGACTCGTGCCGGAACCTCTTGTCGCAGTAGCGGCAGGCGTGCGGCTTGCGGTCGGAGTGCACGCGGCGGTGCGAGGCGAGCAGGCGCGGCGACGGGAAGCGCTTGCCGCACGCCTCGCACGCGCACGGCCGCAGCCCCGCGTGCCGCGCCACGTGCGCCGCCAGCGCGCCGCTCTCGCTGTACCTGCCGCGCCACGCCCGCACCGGTAGGGTTCTCTTTGTGGACATTAGAGCGACAGACGGCCACGCACTACAAGTGCGCCGCTCTCGCTGTACCAGACACCGTTACCGACATTCACATGTCGATTGGTGTCACATTTTATTAAAATTGGAATCAGAGTTGTAAACTGCATATGCAGTTAAGCTGATGTTAAGTGACCACTGCAGCGCATGACCACCGTAATCGACTTATAACATTACCGTTCTGTCCGAAGTCGGTCACAAGTGTGTTGTTACACCTGAGGGATAAGTCGGTCGCATTTTGTACCCTGTATTGCCGGCTGCCATTGCATTTAAGCCGAAATACAACTAATAAAAGCTGTTTCACAGCAAAAATAAATATAGTGGTGATGGTACTCACCCGGTCGAACTGGAATAGGTGCTACCTCTAATAGTATCTGTCGCAATACATTATTTTATTCATATGCCAAAAAATAAAATTTTGTGTTAGGTTACTTTCTTTCACAATATCTACTTTGTGCTGGGCACACAAGGCAACAACTTTGTATACCTACTGGCAACTCGCTGGCAATGTACAGTCAGAGGTCATCTCTATAATCATAAATCACCAGCCAGTCAACGATGGCGCAAATGTGTGAATCCAGCATCATTCATCCACTTCAGCCGGAGTGTAACAATTGTTTACATTTCATGCATTTATAGAAACGAATGTAACTAAACTACATTCAATTTACTAATGATAAAACTACGAGCGCGTCTGATACGATCCCCGATATTATACTGCAAAAGTTCGGTAAAGTTTCTGTAAATAGCCCTAAATAGCAAATACATATAGTTATGAAAAAAGATGTATCAAACATAGATGCTACAAAACATGTTTTATAAAAAAAAGTATTTTTTTGAGTACGCACAATATTTGACAAAATTATATGTATGCAAAACAATTCACAGTTTGCATTGCGGTGCAGTGCATGCATTACTAATGCAACGACTAATTAATAACATAACATAACGACGACAGGGCATCCTACGCGAGTACCTAACGGTTAGCCGCCCAGGGAATGAGGGTTCGGGGGTCCCCTCTTTACCCGGGCAGGGTTTCAATGGTAATGGATAGGCCACCCTATTGGTGACCTACTTGCAGAAAGTGGTCGGGAAGCGACCGAAGTAGCGGGTACTATTGTTATGTCAGTAGAGCACAGTGGATACCGCTTGTCGCATATGTGGCACCGGTGCTTCCGCTCGAGCGCCTCGCCGGTGTGCACGCGCGCGTGGCGGCGCAGCGCGCACAGCTCCGCGAACTGCTTCCCGCACGCGCCGCACGCGTGCCGCTTGCTCTCCATGTGCCGCCGCACGTGCCGCCGCAGCTGGGCGCGCTCTTTGAATTCCTTGTTGCACTGATTACACGTCCATTGTGAGCCTTCAGTGTGTAACGCTGAGTGTATATAGAGATCTTGTTCTGAACTGAATGATTCCTTGCACTGGCCACATGAGTGAGGGTGTCTTGCTTTGCCATGCATCTGTTTTATATGTGATTTTAAAGTCTTTGATTTAAGAAATTTCTTGGAACAAAATGTACATATATGGTATTTTCTTTTTCCTTTGGTACAATTTTTGTCAGCATCTTCCTTTTTAATTGTTAATGATGGATCTGCAGGTGAAGTCAGCATGTTTTTCTTATATTGATTGTTCAAACCTTGTGAAGTTGATATAATAGGTTTTTTATATTCAACATCTGCATCTTCTAATAAACCTTCTTCTAAGTATTCCACCTCTGTAACTTCATTAGCTTCTTGTCTTCCATCAGTCTCCACTTTAATATCTGTTCCATTCTTTTTGACTAGTGGTACTTCATTATCAGACTTTTCACATTCATTCTTAACTGTTGCATCATGTGTATTTTTAAGCACCTTAACAGGTGCTTTTGATGTCCATAATAGCTCAGTAGTGCAGAAACCATCTTTTTGTGCAAGTCCCTTTTTTATTATAGATTTTAAGACTGTGTGCGACTTCTTACACTTTGTTCTAAACTGATAGCAATGTGTTATTTCAGTTTCACATACTTCACATATCTGCAGCGGAAGACCATCCTGAGAATGGACCTTTATTGAAGTAATAGAGGAAAACATATCCAATAATAAAGTATTATCTTTGGTAGACAGCAATGAAACCATACAGTCGTTTTTGCATAAACATATTCTGCATATCCTATGTAGATCGAGTGGATTTTCATCTTCTCTACTATCGGAACTTAGTAACTCCATGGTTTTTAAAGTAGTTTCAGCTGACTTCAAATTTCCGTATCGACATTACTGTAAACACTAACAAAAGTGACAAAACTACTGATTTAATAAATAATATTATGAGAGAATAGTTTAGAGTCCGAATAATTCATGATTTCTTTATAGTTATAACTAAGCACGTGCTATTGTTTAAAGCAAGCTTAATAGTTTATATATTTTAAATTTGTTACAAAGTAAATACACCGAAATAATGAATTTTTTGTGAGATTTCAATTTAATAAAACCAGATGTCGATGGTGACATTTGCTTCAACTCATATTTGACAATGACATTATTTTTTCTTTAAAATCTTACCACTGCGGCTAGTTACTGTACCGCCTATCTTCATTGTTACTTCATTTTAACATATCAATATGAAAATGTTGGTGATGTGTATTTTAATACTGTCACCAAACAAAACAACTCAAACAATGTTACGTAGTCCTGTGTGTTACATATGCGATTGTTAAGTTAGGTTAGAAAAATACGATTGTACTGACTGAACTGATAAGAACTATTTCACAGCAGAAATACGTGTGGTGGTGGTAACTTGGACAGATTCTACCACTGATAATAAATCTTTTATTAAAACTGCTTATTTGCAAGCGTAATGTGCTGTAAACTTTTTAAACTGTATCAATTAGACTCCTAGCGACTTGGCGAGAGTAGTAAACGGGCATACAATTCATTTAGTATTGATTGATTACTGCAGCCCATGGCTGCCGTCACTGGTTTACAATCGAACTGATACGTAAACGTGTTTGAAAGCGATCACAGCTGTATTTCGTAGGTACTCCTATTCCTAAGAATTGTTGGTTGGTCGCCTGGTTATGTCATTGTATACATTTTTTTATGTTATGAGGTAGCACACGGGCTTGCAGTCTAACTTATAGTGAATAGCTACTGCAGCCGCATCAGTAATCACAAATGCGCTGCTACTGTTATGAACATAGATCAATGGTCACATGTGCTGTGCATGCTGGCTGTCACACCTTAAAACCGAAACACAAGTAGCGCGGCCACTACTGTTTCATGGCACAAATACGTGTGACGATGATACCGACCTAGTCGAACATGTTAATGTTCTACCACCCATTAGGTTATTCCAGACTAACTAAACAAACAAATTACAAAATTTCCGCTCGCCGCGGTAATCGAACCCGAGACTTTACGTTTCGCAAAGCGTCTTCTATATGAGTTTCCGGCATAGATTTAGTATATATATTAAAACTATGTGGTTAACTATGGAGCATCAAACTGTTTCTCAGCAGAATTAGGCGTGATGGCGGTATTCATACATACCATAATGTATAATATGATAATAGTAAATATGGTCAGTTCAACGTCTTTCCATTAACTTTTATTAAAGAATATCAGTATTAGGTACCTATTGGGGTGGTGATAAAATTAGTTTACAATGTTTAGGTATTTTTAGTTAAGTTAGTCTTACGATCTTTCGTTATTTTTTACGAGCTCTCTCGCCTCATACAAATTTGCATCCGCTTTGACAATAAAGACGTTAGGCTTTGAACTTCCAAAAATCTTTCCTTATTGCTCATCTACAGTGTAAAATGAACCTGCGTGCAAATTAGTTCTAGCCCCAGTAGTATGGGATGTGCGTTGATATGTCAGTCAGTTAACCTATAGATAGACGATAGATTTTGTATTTCAAATCATCAGATAAAAGGTACTGCATGAATTTGGTTTTCAATCATTATCATAAGAATATTCGTACCTAGCATCTGACAGCCTGAGCTTTACTCGGCTTTTTTACTTTGATGTCCTAATTATACAATAATAGAGGTCGCACAGTGGTCGAAATTCGACCTTTCTGTGTAAAAACAAAAGAGTATACATATTAGTCAAATATATGTGTGTGTCACACGCGGTAGTAGGTGAAATGTTTTGTTAAACAATTGAA
>DWIE01000204.1:0-19087 GCA_018248235.1 Choaspes benjaminii
GTGGTTGTTTGTTTTGTTTGGGAGTTGATGTAAGGTGTTGTGGGAGGGGTGTTTGTTGTGTTGTGTTTTTTTTTTTTTTTGGGGGGGGGGGGGGGGGGTATCTAGGTGAATATGTATAAAAGGGAGTAGGAGGGTGTAAGGGTCTGTGTATAAAAGGGAGTAAGGGTGTGTGTAAGGTTAGAGGGGGGGATGTGTATAACGGGGGGTTATTATATGGGTATGTATAAAAGGGAGTAAGGGTCTGTTTAAAAAAGGCTTAAAATACAGATTAGAGGGAGGTGTAGTAGTTAAACATGTTGTATGAGTCTATTCGCTATTTTTTACCTTTATTGATGCATAAACCCTTTATTGTTCAGTAAATTTTGTTAACTATCGTATTAGTCAATACTCTACTACACACGTAAATAATAAAATCTAGGATATCATAATCCATTTTAGGATTGTCTTGCGTACAAAGCACGGGTTTATTTTCTAAACCAAATTTTAAAAGATAATTTTTCTTTTTCTCGTACAGATCTAAATTTTGTCTTACGTCCTGAATAAAATCTAAATGATCATTAGTAAAGAAAAGAGATAAGAAAGTGTAATAAGAATCGTCATCACTATAATTATTATTTATATTATTGTTGTTATCATTATTGTTATTAATTTTATCTTCTAAGTCATAAAACAAACTAACTACATTGTCCCGATTCAACCCACTAAATTCCCTTTTATAAAATTCCCTAAGTCCCCTAATCGTTTTTTTTACGATTTCAAAAATATCATCAGGCATAAAAGTCTTGTTTATGCGACTTCCTATAAAACTTTCTTTCTTAGTGTAGAGAAGTTTTAAGAAATTACTAATAACAAATTGATTATTTGAATTTTGATTGAAGTCCGGGTTCTTTATGGAAATATATTGGTATACTGCATTTTTAATTACTTTCCTTAAATGAGCATTACTAAAATCATCATCATCTTTTACTAAAATTGAATCAAAAGGAATTTTAAACGAACAAATTAAAAGTGAATTGCCATCTTCTCCCCGTGTAAAAGCAAAAGAATCATCTTCTTTTTTTAAAATTTGTAAAAGATCGTGAATTGGATCATTTGAAGTTTGAGATGATGAATTTTTAAATGAAATTGGTGGTTTTATGGGATTAGGTGGGGTATTATTAACCTCCTTATACATAGAATTTTCAGATTGAGGATTAGATAAGGAATTTTTTACTTCCTTTGCTTCCCTTAACACATTCTTGTCTTTTGTATCCTTAACTGTATCATATTTAACTTCCTTTGTATCTTTAACATCCTTTGCTTCTCTTAACACATTCTTATCTTTTGTATCCTTAACTGTACCATCTTTAATATCATTTTTATCTTTCACTTCCTTTGCTTCCCTTAACACGTTCTTGTCTTTTGTATCCTCAACTGTATCTTTAACTTCCTTTGCTTCCCTTAACACGTTCTTATCTTTTGTATCATTAACTGTATCATCTTTAACTTCCTTTGCTTCCCTTAACACGTTCTTATCTTTCATTTCCTTTACTCTCATTAAAAATATTACTACTCCAATGGACAACCCAGTAAAGAACAAAATTACTACAATGCCAAAAATCTTATTAGAATTCATTACGGGTTATGATCAAAATGAAATTTAAATGTAATTGATTTTAAAATATCTGATATTGATCAACTCCTTTTTATGAAGAGCATAAAGGAAGTGTCAAATCTGTCAAGAGATAAAAGATTACAAATTTTAAGATTATAAATTAAAATTTTAGATTTATAAATTTCATTATTAGTTTTATAAATTTCATTATTGTATTTATGTTTATGCATTTGTCCTTTTGTTTTTTGGCAATATTTTTAAATTTCAATTAATAGATAAATTTGATTTAAATTAAAAATGATTTTTAAATTGATTTTAAATTCCAAACTCAACTATAAACAATTACACACTTGCAATATTTTTTTGAACAAACAATTCCATAATTTTAACTTTCTCAAAATTAAATAATATTACTTTTTTATACAACACAAACACTTTCTCATAATATTTAATATTTTATTTTCTTGAAGGAAGTATATCATCAATTTTTAAAATATAAATCACGGTCTCAATAGCCAAACTCACTATACTTTTTGCTATTTTAGAAGGTTGTACCACATTATCACTTTCTAACATATCACTTATTTTTGGACCCCTTACACTTACCCCATAAGAAGGATGACTTTGGATTTTATTTTTTAATTCTGAAAGGGTCTCAATTGAATTTAAACCCGCATTTTTAGATAAAAAGTAAGGGACCCCTTCAAAAGCTTTAGAAATCTTCCTCATTACAAGTAAAATCCCTTCTTTACATTCCTTAATTTTTAAAGATATCCCCATTTCAATAGACCCCCCTCCTGGTACCAAAAAGGGTTCATTTTTTAAACATTTTACTACACTCAAGGCATCATTAAAACTCCTGTCAGCTTCATCTAAAACCAAATCATCACAACCTCTTAATAAAACTGTACAAGAAGAAGGTGATTTTAATAATAAATTATTATCTAAAATTTGAATCTCTACTTCTTTACTTTCTTTAATTAATTCAATATCACTAATTGGTTTTAAATTCAATTTTTTACTTAAAAATTCGATTTCTTTCCTTTCAATTCGATCTATTACTAAAATATTCATTTGTTTAAGGAAATGCCTGGCTAGATCAGAAAGGGAATCCCTTAAAATACTTTTTTGAATTAAAAGGAGACCACAACCAGTTTTTTTAATTTTTTTACAAATTTCTAAAATGTATTTCCTTTCATCCAAAATGACTTTTTCCATTAATTCAGGTTTATCAATTAAAATTTTAGAATCCATTGAAGTTTTAGGAGGACTTAAACAAAATTGAATAATAAGAGTTTTAAGGGTTACAGTATTGTTATGAAGGTTAAGGTTATTATTGACTATGTTATTAATACTATTACCACCATTATTAATATATCCATTATCATTTTCAAATAATATCCCTTCATATACTTTAATATCATCTACTATTCCTCCTACTTTTTTTATAATTTTAATATCTTCTTTTTTACCTTTTACTAAATCCATGGCTTTAATAGAAGCCTCTGCCATTTCTAAACTCGAATTTGCTATTTTTGAATTTAAAGATGTTACCACTGAATTAAAAATATTTTCTTTGTTAATGGGGACTTTAGCCCATTCAATATAATCTAAAGCAATATTCTTAACCATCTCTAAATGATCACAAATTATAGAAGGATGAATAGAATCTAATAAATCTCTTAAATTATCAAGTAAAGAACAAATTAAAACTACTACACTAGTAGTACCATCCCCACATTCTTCATCTTGAGTATTAGAAACATTAGATAAAATTTTATGAATAGGATGCTCAGTAAAAAATTTCAAAATTGTAGATCCGTCATTAGTAACTGTGGTTTTATTATCTCTTATTAACATTTTATCTAAACCTTTAGGACCTAAAGAAGTAGAGATGATCTGAAGGAGAGCATGAGAAGATTCGAAAATGGAATTTTTGATTTTGATTTCTCTTTCGTGTTGGAGCATGTTAAAATTTAGGGGGTTAAGAAATGGGAAAAAGGGGGGTAAGGGAAGGATAAGTAGGGGGTAGTAAGGTAGGTATGGGAAGGGTAAGTGGGGGTGGTGTATGGGAAGGGTAAGTGGGGAGAAATGTATTGGAAAAGAATTAGGGGTTAGTAAGGTAGGAGGGGGGTAGTAAGGTAGGGGGGGGGGTAGTGTATGGAAAAAGGGGGAGGGTAGTATATGGGAAAAGAATTAGGGGGTAGTATATGGGAAGGGTAAGTAGGTAGGAATGATAGGATTAGGTAAAAGTTATCAGGGAGTTAATGACTAATTTTAAGAAAATTTAAGGTAGACCTGTAACAAAAGATTTGATTTCTTAAGCCTATCCTATTTAGATTCTTTTTTACCTTACTACAACACCTATCCATACATTAATCTTTATCTACCTTTCTACCACCCCCTACTTCCCTTCCTATATACTACCCCTTACTTCCCTTCCTATATACTTCCCATTTCAACACCCCCCAATTCTCATGATCCTTAATTTGTTAAATCTCTTTTTAAATCTTCTTATTCTTAAATACGAAATAGATTCAATTCCTGTTTATAAATCCAAATTTATTTTGAATTCCGAATTAAGAAATATTAATTTTATAATTTTAAATCATTTACATTCTGTTTTAAGAAATGATGTTGTTTTTGTTACTAAAAAAGGATCTGAATCTATTTTTGAACCGTATTGTAAGTATGATTTAAATTTGATAAGTAAAAAGGATAATGATAAGCAATCTCTTTTTACTGCTTATCCTCTAAATGTACCTTCCTTACACACACCACCACCAATAAAAAACAAAATCTATTTCTTTTTAGATTCTAAATTTTACATTTCTCAATTTAAAGATTTGGATTTTGTTGATTTTGATTTTTCTTTAAATTACACGGACAACAATCGAACTTCTAAATTGTTTTCAAATCTTTTTTATAAATTGATAGAAAATAATTGTGTAAGTTCAGTTTTAGGAGATACGGATTTTGAAATCAAAAATTTTAAAAACTTTAAAGAAGTAAAATTAAGTAATAAACACATAGGAATAATTCATAAGACGATTTATGAAAAAAATGATTTGTTTAAAGAAATCCAAGATCATTTTATAGAATTTTATAAAAATATAAAACCAAATACGATTTTTTTAGAATTAAGTGAAAAATATATAAAGAGTCTTATAAAAAAACTTAAAGAAAGTGAAAATGATGATATTGAGTATGATAATGAAAATTTTGATAATGATATTGAAAATCTATTTCCTTTTCATTTTTATAAAAATATTACTCACAAAATAGAAGAAAATAATTTCATAACTGGAGGTATTTGTTTTAAAAATAAAAAAGGAGAAGAGAGTAGATTTATAATGACAGGGATAGTAAAAAAAGATAAAGGGATGATGTACATTGAGATTGTATAAGAAAGGGGATATTAGTAGTAAGGGATGTAGTAGTAAGGGATGTAGTAATAAGGGATAGTAGGGGGTAGGGTAAGTAAGGGGTAGTAAGGAATGTAGGAGATTAGGAATGTAGGAGATTGGTTAAAGTAGGTCTACATAGACTCTCTCTATGCCTTGACTTTAATATGCCCATATACTATGCTTAATCCATACATTTACCCCCCCCCCATCTTACAAACGTACCTTAAAACATGCCTTATACCCCCCCCCCCTTCTTCCTTCAACAAGGACCTTTTACCCCCATACCCACCATCTTACAAACATACCTTACTACCCCCCTTCTTCCCCTAATAGCGTACCTTTTACACTACCCCCTCTTTTAAAACAATGGACCTTAAGAAATGCCAAAAAAATAAAATTATAAACGACGTCTTTAAAGGTGATTCTAATTCTGAGTGGTCTATTTTAATTTATGATCAATCTACTGCTAAAATTATGACTAATCTCTTTACTCAATCTGAATTAATTACTCATAATATTGTTTTATCTCAAAGAATTGAGGAAAAAAGAGAAAAAGCGGACTTCCCTGTGGTTTATTTCGTTTTATGCTCAAAAGAAAATTCAAAAATTATAAATCAAGAATATGATGAAAATCAATACAATTCTTTTAGAGTTTGTTTTTTAAATCAAAACGATCACAATCTTAATGAAGATATTCCTTATAAAATTATTTTTATGAATTACGTGGCTTTAGAAGATAAAGTTTTTTTAAGTTCAATTCCTGACATTTACTCAGTAGCCAATACTTTAAATTTGAATTTTTATGTAGAATTTACTTTAAAATCTTTAGAATTCGAATGTAAAAAATTAGATGAAAGTTTTGGAGAAGATAGAAATGGGAAAATAATAATTTTTGATAGAAGTTTAGATTTGTTTACTCCTTTAGGACATTTTTTTACATTTCAAGCTTTTTTAAATGATATAAAATATGATTGTGTTAAAAATTGTGATGATGTTAAAAGTGGTGATGATGTTAAAAGTGGTGGTGATGATAACAAAGATATTAATGATCATAATAATAATGTTAATTACAATCCTCTTAATAATATCCAATCATACATGGATTCCCGTCTTTGGAAAGAAATTAGATATGCTCATTTAGGAGAATTAAATGATATTTTTAAAACTTATGCTCATGATGTTTCTATTAATATGAAAAAATTAGAAAGTGATATTGATACTAAGGAATTAATGAAAATGGTTTTGAGTGCCCCTGAAACCTTAAAAATGAATGAAATGCTTAAGAAATTTTTTGAATTGGCTGGGGAATGTTACGAGGCCTTTGAGAATATTTCTTGTTTTATTGAAAAGGAACAGATTATTTTAACTGGTTTTGATAAATTAAAAAATAAATCTAAATTGGGGTTTAACGATCTTTTAGAAATTTTTGAAAAACAAAATGTAGAACATTCTGATAAATTACGAATTTATCACCTTTTTAAATTTTCGGGTTACGAATTTAAAACTGAAGAAAAAAGAAAATTAAAAGATTTTGGGTTTAAAGATGAAGAAATGAAAACAAAGGAAGGAGGAGATAGTAATTTTATTTATTTTAAACCTTTAAAATATAATTATAAATATGATTATGACGTATCAAGATATGAACCAACTGTATCAGTGATCTTAAGGGAATATTTAGTAAAAAATAAGAAATTAATAGAAATTTTTAAATTAAAAAGGGAAAATTCTCAATTAAAATCTTTAAGAAAAAGTTATTTACTTTCAGTTAAACCAGAAATTAATAAAAAGAAAATTTATATTGTTTATATTCGAGGGGGTGTGACTTATCCTGAAATAGCATCTATTCAAAAATTAACAGAATTACTAGGAACAGAGATTTTGATAGGAAGTGATAAAATAATAAGACCTAAAGAATTTTTAAAGGAGATCAGTGAGTAATGATGGAGGGAAGTAAAAAAGGGGAGGTTGAGGTTTAGGGGGTAAATTGAAGTTAATGGGTAGGTCAAGTGGAAGGGTTATAGTGGAGTAGGTTAAGGGGGTGATAGTGGAGTAGATTAAGGTGGTGATAGTGAGGTAAGGGGGCATATTGAAGTTTATAGACAGGTTAAGTGGGGGTGATAATGTGATTGATAGTGAGGTAAGGGGTAAATTGAAGTTTATAGGTAGGTTAAGAGTATGGGCAACTAATGGGGTTTTTGATAGAAATGACTTGTATGCGCATTAGTAAAGGGGTTGATAAAATTTTAAATATTATTAATGTGTTGATTTTCATGTACTAAACTTTATAAATCTTTATTAAAATATTTTTTAAATCATAATTCGTTATCTTTAGTCATTAATCTAAAATATATTTACATAAATTTATATACTTTACCCCTTTACATCTTCACCATAATATTTTTTTAAAAACAACTCTTTATGAAAACCCCCCTGATGGAAGAAGAAGAAGAATTTTATAAACTTAAAGCTCTCGATTGGCAAAAAAATGAAATTGATTTCTCTTACTTTAGAGGTACTCCCCTTTTGATTGCAAATGTAGCATCTACTTGTGGATTGGCTCAAGATAATTATAAATCTTTTGGGGATTTAATGGTAATGTACTACAGGAAAGGACTTAGAGTCTTATTATTTCCTTGTGGTCAATATTTAAATCAAGAATTAAGTGATATAAACAATATTTATAATTTCATTTCTAAATATTCTGATCAATTTCTTTTATTTGATAAAGTAGATGTCTTTGGTAGGAATATTCATCCCGTGTTTGCTCATCTTGTGAAGTACTCAACTGGGTTTTGCGGGAGTTTTATAAAATGGAATTTTACTAAATTTCTGCTTAACGAAGATGGGAAAATTATAAAGAGATACGGACCAAATGAATTGATTCATACAGGAGATAAATACGTAACAAAATTATTTAGAAATGCGGAAGAAGATAATACGATGTATGAATCAGAATTTAAATATAAAGAGGATCCTTATGAGATATCAGAAAGTGATGATGAAGAATAAAATAAAAGAGATTTAAAAATAAAAATATAAAAGTGTGTATAGAGTAATTATGTATAGGATTGTTATTATTATTTATGGGTTATTTACTGAGGCATCTCTAGGTATTATAGCTCAATCTTGTAAACAAACCTGTTACAATCATTAATTTTTCATAACCTGTTATAATCATTAATTTTTCATGTTTTGAATTGCAACCTGTCTCTTAATTTTAAAAATAAAAACAATATACGTGAAAAAATATAAAATACTAATGTAAAGCTATAAATATATTAGCAAAGACTTTACTTTAACATGGTAAATTAACAAAAAGTTAATGATTTTTTGATAGAAATTACCACCCGATCAATTTTAATTAGATTACAGAATTTTACAGTTAGTCACACTCATAAAAGACATTACAAATAGACAAATGTTTGACTTTTAAATTAATTTTAATTAACTTAAGAATTTTACAGTTAGTCACATTCATAAAAGACATTACAAATAGACAAATGTTTGACTTTTAAATTAATTTTAAAGATCACTATTGGATATCGTTTATAATTACCATTTTTATAAAGCAAAGGTCCAATGATAAAATAATGGATTTAAAATCCTGCCACTTTTCTATTTTTAAAAATTGCATTTAGATGACTTATCTTAGAGACTTTTAAGGATTATTATTGTCAAATAGTTTATTATATTCTGTCATAAAATTGAGGGTCTTTTCCTAGATTGCTTATATGCTTATGTTTTAATAAACCTTTATGGAAATTATGTTTACAAAAGGAAAGCAATAATCGTATAAGTGAATCTTTGTACGACAACATTGTTTTCTTCCGTTTCACTTCTATAGTTGTAGGACTATCCTTAAAAAAGAAATTATGCTTTACTTCTTTTCAAAAATATTTTTACCATTTATCGTGGCTAAAAGTTTGCAAAAGATATTTTTACGCCCTTTAACCTGGACGAAAAATCGGACAGATGTGATTAATTTACTGATTGTAAAACAAGGCGTTAAAAGTGCAATTTAACTTAGTTAAGGTTGATTCTAGACTTTTGTAGATTACATACCATTTGATGTAGCTTAAAAAAATTAAAAAATTTTGTGCACCTTGTACCCTTATTTACCATATTTGTAACGCTAATTTACCACATTGGTATCTCTCCTCTTTACAGCACATGTCTGGTGAATGGCAAAAAGAAAATTTTTACATTCGCAAAAAATCAAAACATTGATGATAAACTTGTTTTTATAAAAAAATAATGTTAGATATTTATGACATCTATAATAATAAAAGTCACAATTTTCGTTTTTATTGTATTTTTACAAATCAGTAATTAACGTATTAATTTAATTGATTTCAAAAAAAATATTATACCCTCCATGAATCTAACTATTGTTACAGTATTTTATCTTTTATATTTATCAATTGGAAGATGTTTTAGTTTAAAACAATCAATGCGGGTTGTTTGTTTGGCTTATAGCAATGTTGAAGTTCTTGCTGCCGCCATTGATAATAGAATGGAAGTAAATAACCAATTCGAAAACAGAGAAAAGGCTATGCCATACTCATATTTTTTAGAAGCGTTTTATTGGGTTTTCACAGTTGTAATGTTTCTGTGTATCTTTGGATACATGATACTCTTTATTGTTATAATTATAAAATGTCAGTTTATCTCATATATTTGTAAATTTATCGCCACTTTTTTAAGTATCGTGTTATTTCTAAGCCTTATAGCTCCTTTTTATGATCCGTATAGCAAATTTTTCAGATTTTTAGTTTTGTAAATTAAAATTTAGATTATCTTTGTGTCTTATAACTTTTGCTGTAAGTTTAGTAATATCAGAATTTAATAATATTTTTTAGGTTAATTTTACAAACATAAATTTATATCAAATTTTTGTGTAAAAACGATTCTAAATATGGTTAATAATAAGCCATTTCTTTATTTGTAAATAGATGTAAGTACGACAAAGGCAACAACAGTTTAAATTTATTTTCCACCAAATATCTATTAAAAAAGTATTTAAAAAAAATCAGTAATTAACGTTCTGATTAATTAGACTAATAATCAAAAAAAATTTTCTCAACCCCTCAATGAATCTAAATATCATAATTATGTTTCATCTCATATGCATGTCGATTTGCCGATGTTGCAATTTAAAACAGTCTGCGGGATTTATTTGTTTGGCTTATACCAATGTCAAGGTATTTGCGACCGCTATGGATAATAGAGCCGAAGTGGATAACGAATTTGAAAACATAGAGGAGAGTATATTGTATTCAGAAGAAGAAGAAAACGAAGTCTATCGTTTTTGGGTTGGCGTGACTGCGATTGGACTTTTGTTTATATATCTTTATTTTTTTGAAGTTTTAGTTTCTCTGTATGTTCCATGTGCTTATAGAAATATAGTCGTAAAGAGTATCGAAATCTTGTTTTTTTTGTTCATTGTAATAATTTTTCGAACAGATTAGATTATTTTTGAAATTTTTTGTTACATAATTAAAAATTTGATTAATTTTTTGTCTCACGACTTGTTTAAATAAATAATATCAATAAAACATATATTTCTATCATTTAAAAATCTAGGCGCATTTTCATTACATAAAATTAGTTTACGACTTAAAAACGAAAAACAGCTTTATTTTTGACAATTTAATAACGTTTTGTTCCAGTGATCTAAGGTGCATCTTTATCTTTAATGGCGCTCGCGTGCAAAAGAAATTTAGCACTCCTTTTTCTTCTTAATACGTGTAGAGGGCGCGTACAAAAACAATGGAGCTCGCGTTGATTGAACGTAATAAACGTCTAGTACTGATAGCTTTGAATGGTTTATTTTGGAGATCTTTATTAAGTTTTATATGCAATTAAAACACACTTAGACCTCATTTTGTATCGCTAATTGGTTCCTAAAAACGCGGCGCAAAATTGATCTCGTTTTACGTTAAAACAAAACAATTTCGGAGAAATGTTCTGCTTTTTTGACAAAAGAAGTAGGGAAAATTTTTGATCAAACAATCATGTAATCATGAGATTTATTATTTGATCATATCTTAATTTAACAAGAAGACTAAAATTTATAAATGTTGCGTTGCTAATGCTTATCTATATAGTTGTCTTTAACATTAAAATTGTACATTATGCTTAAAAACGTTTTAAATTGCTTTTTTAATGTTTAAATACTTAAAAATATTAAAAAAAATGTATTTTGCGTTGATGTCACATTTAACCATGATCTAATTCAAAAAATGTTAAATGATATGAATTGTGTTGCAATAAGAATCTAGAATTTAAAGTGATTTTAGATTTATAAAATTTGCATACTTTAAGTATTGTTACGCGCCACCATTAACAGGTTAATCACCGCGGGTTGACTGCAATTGACATACACGCCTTTTCAAGTTTTTTGTTTAATTGTAACTTCTATTTAAATACGTTTTTGAAAACAAGCATAGTTTTAAGTAAGAGGTCTAGAGGTTTTTTTTAGTTAAATACAAATGATGCTGGCGTATCACTCCTAATCCAATTTTAAAAAATTCAAGTGTGAGTCTTGCTTAATTAAATATAAATGTATAGACTTAATTTGTAAGTAACTAATTTATTCGTCAGTAGTTTCTAAAGTAAAAGTTGCACTATAGTTTAAAGTTATACGCGCACCAATTATAACTGTGAAGATCAGTGTCTAAATTCTTTATGTCACAAACCAATTGTTGAACATTAAAAAAATATTGAATATAAAATCAAACCAATTATGTCTCATAATTAAACCTTGCGGTAATATTATAACACAGACACACTCGGCAGTAAAAGTGTTGTAAAGGTTAACGACATCCAAGAAGATAATGAAATTTTTTGCTGAGATCAATGAAGTCTTAAGAAGTTACACGTGTTAAAAACCTAATTTTATCATTTAAACGACAAAATATTATTTAAAATTTTTTTTATCATTTCTGGCATGTTTAAAAAAATTACCTTCTTGGCACATCACCATATATGTGCCATTCGTCTCCAAAGAGTTATTTCACTTGGCCATATTTAACACTTTTGTAAACAACAAGGTTAAATTTGTTGTTTATGTTGCTTTAAACTAAAATGCTCATTTTTAGGATTCATTTTTTTTTAGTTTTGTTTTTACACTTAAATTTAACAATTAGTGACCTTGAACCTGAACTTATTTAAGGTTAATTTGAGACTAATTCGTAGATTGCAAGCCATTTGTAGAAGAACAATCACTAAATCAGATTAAGGTTTGTGATTTATTCATCATTTTTAAAATTAAAATCAGTTTTTCTAGAAATTTATGGCAGCTAATAAATAAGATTGTTTTAATTTATGTTGCAAATTAAAATTGTATTTTGAAAAATGCTTTTTTGAAATCACTAAAAAACGTATTGATCTTAATTATAAATAAAAATTTGATTCAATCCCCAATGAATCTAAACATTTTTACCATGTTAATTTTTTTATTAGTTGGAAAATGTCGCTCTTTAAAACGCTCAACGGGATTTATTAGCTTAGCCTTCAGCAATTTTCAAGTTCTTGCAACCTCCACGGATAATAGATTTGATAGAGATTATCAATTTAAAAGGCACAAGGAAGAAGAGACGATAGAAGATGATGACGAACAAGAACACCCGAGGTGTGATTTTTACACTTTATTCTCTTTTATAGTAGTTTCTATCCTTCTACTCCCCTTTATACTAATTTTTAATTGGCTGTTTATCGGAATTTCTTTTTTGAAATTAACTGGTGCTTGTATCAGCATCTATCTCATAGCAAACTTTGTAATGTTTTGGCTGTTTATGAGAAATCCGTAATAAATAATTAATTGTGTTAATTTGAAGTTCAGTGATTTTCATTATCGGAATCTCGAATAATAAATTATAAAGTAGCAATTATTCGCTTTACAAATATTCGGAGTTCATAATTTTCCGAAGTATTTATTGCCTCAACTAAACAAGGCACTTATCTTTTACCATAGAGCCTTCAGGTTACTTGTTGTCATTCTCTGCTCAGATTTTCTTCTCAGTCTTTCTCTTTTGCAAATTTCTATTTTTTATACAAAAACCCAAACATACCTTAAATCTCTAGTATCACTGGCCCAAAGAATGGTGTATTTTAAGCTCTTGGAGTATAAAAAATGCGATAATGATTTTTGTATAGTGGACCTCAAAATTATCTCCTAAGCTAGTGATGGAAAATATCTGACACGCAGGTTACCAAAGGACAACTTTGGATTATTTTTTTTTATGAAAAATTTTGCATCTGACCACTTTCATCATAAATTTTTTTATTAAAACCATTTCTAAAACTATCATTACACATTATTAAAACAAAAAAAAATTATTTTGAGTAAATTTACATTGTTGAAGCATTATTTTGTAATTTTTTTTTTGTATTTTAAAAGATCTAAAAAGCCCGTGAAAATCTGCAAAACTAAAATTGCAAAAATTACCCATTAGCCATTTCTATCTGCCATCACTGCTGTAAGTGATGACTTGTGACGGGATAACGACTAAAGATTACAGTCAGTATAAAAATAAGTTATATATTTAAAACCGTGCCTAAGCCTATTTTAAATTCAAAATCTTAAAAAAAAACACTTTACTGCTTTACAAAAGTTTAAAGAGGTGTAGACTTACTGTAAACGCTTTAATAAAAAAAATCAGTCGGTGAATAAAGATTCTTAGTTGCTTAATTTTAAATCTCATCCCGTTCGTTAGCAGATGAGCCTGTTAAAATAGCTGTTAAATATTCCCAAATACAATAAATTTGAATATAGAATAAATCTATGTTATAACCGACAATTAATATTTAAAGTTTTTTACAGAGTTTAAATTACAAGTTTAAATTAAAAATTAGATTAACAAGGCGCGGAAAATAAATTTTAAACTAGTTTTTGTTTTTTAAACGTTGTTAAATTTAAAATTATTTGTGGTAGCTCAAATAGTAATGCCAATTTAAATTACATGACATCGATCGTTTGTTTTAAAAAATTTATACTCGAGATTTTGACGGCTGTAACTTTCAGCAACTTATATCTTTGCCATAAATTTCTGAAAAACTGCTTCTTTAAAAGTTAGTAATTAACGTATTAATTTAATTTTTAATAAAAAAATTTTTGCATCAAGATCCTCTTTGAATCTGAACACTTATACTATGTTTTATATTTTATATTTATCAATTGGACGATTTTGCGGTTTTAAACGCTTAACAACATTTATTTGCTTATCTTTAAGTAATATTAAAGTTCTTGCAACCTCCATGGATAATATAATCGAAGTAGATAAAGACTTTCGAAACAGCGAAGAAGTGGCTCTTTTATATTGAAAAGAAGCGGTATTCTTGACTTTGATATTTTTAATACTTTTTAGTATTTGTGGCTTAATAATACTTTATTTCCAAGCAATTTTCGATGCCTGTTAATCGCATGTGCTAATTTGAATTTTATAGGCATTATTATTGGTATGATTTTCTTGCTGTTTATTAAAATACCTTTTTATATTCCAGATAGATTATTTTTTAGTTTTTTAAAGTAAAATTTAAATTTTTTTGACATCTCAAAACTTGTTTAAAAGTTTAGTAACTGAAAAATAAATTATTTATTAGCTGATAGAACTTTTGTTACTTTTTAAAAAACATAAATTTATTCTGAATTTTTATTTATGAACGATTCCGAATATGGAAATAGAACAAGTCATTTCCATATTTAGAAATAGACACAAGTCCGGCACTAAAATTAATTCTTCAATTTTTTTTTCTACTAAGCTTCTAATAATACACTTTGATAATAATCATCAGTAATATAAACGTTTTGATCAAATTATTTTTAAAAAATTGATTTAATCCCAAATGAAATTCAATATTTTAACTATGTTTTATCTTTTATGTTTAACAGTTGGAAGATGAAGCAATTATAAACGATCAACAGGATTAATTTGCTTGGCTTTTAGCAGTGTTAAAATTTTTGCAACTGCTATGGATGATAGAATTGAAAAAGTTCAGAAATTTAAAATGAGTAAGGAAGATAAGACGAACTCTTATAGCAAGAATAAAATTCTAAGCTGGGAGTTTCATCATTTTTTTTCTACAACCATGTTTTATTATTTCTCTCTGCTCCCCATAGCACTGACTTTAATTTTACTGTTTATCGGATTTTCTTTTTTTAAATTAATTGGCTCTTGTATCGTCATCTACCTCGTAGTGTCTATTATAATATATTTTTCTAATCCGCAGTTTTTTGATTTTTGTGATTAAAAATTTGGTATTGAATCTTACACTTATAATTAAAAACTTTATTGTAACTACACTTAAATTTCAATTTTCGTCATCCAATTTAATTTTTTAAAAAATCGTTTTTAAATTTTTCTTACAAAATTTACATTTAAATATCTTTTTTATAAAAAATTACTAACCTTAAAGAGATTTATCAAAAAACATCTGTGATCATTTAATAATTTATTTTTAATTTGATTTGTTTACTCGGATTACAGAGAAAAACAGTTAACAAGTATTCTATTTAAATGTGAGGTTCATAGAGAAGATTTCTAGCATACTTAAAGTTATTTTTTTTGGCGCTTAAATGAGATGAAATAGACCATCAACCTTCCTTTTGTAAATTTAAACAATTTATTGTTAATGCGAGACAATAATTGTATTTTAATATGTAATTAGAAGATGTAATCGTTTTTTACTGATTGTATACGTGTTGTGTATAAAATACTGTCTTTCTCAAAAAAAATCAGAACGTATCTAACGACTTTCGAACCTAAATGTGATTGATTTTGCGCAACATCTGAGGAACTTAACCCGACGCTAAGTGGCAGGTTAATATATTATCCAACCGCCGTATTTTTCAAAGTTAGAACATGTAACGACGACGTGGAATTACCAATGACTTAAAGGGCGTCTTTAGTTTTTATGGTGCTCGCGCGCAGAAAATTTTATATCTCCCATATTATCTATCAAAAGCAATGGTGTCCGTGTCCATTGTCTGCATACACATAGGGTAAAGATGGTCCTATACCAAAGGTCAAGTTTTTTATATTAGTCTATGCAAAAATAGTCAAAGTTGATAGAGAAATGATAATAAAAGATTATACCTCTATTTTCTTATATCATTCTAAATTCTAATACACACACCCCTCCTAAAAATAAAAAACGACAGTGGCTGGATTCGAACCAACGAGAGACACGCTCAGATGATTTCGAATCATCCGCCTTAACCACTCGGCCACACTGCCTTACAAAGAATTCACAAATTTAGTTTTTGTATATAAATTTTATTTAATTAGGATTTTCATTATAAATGTATTATCTACCACCACACCCCCTTCACATATCCTCTTCTCTTTTCACTCTTCTTCTTCATCATCAAATGATACTACATCCCCTGGTTCATAAGCTAAAAACCCATAAGAAGGACATCCTTGACATCTAAATAAATCTCCTTTATAACAATTCCCACATGAACTCTTTTTTACTATTTTCTTTTCTGATCTCCCACAAGTACAATTAGCACAAGCTCTCCTTGGTTTATCTTTATCTTTTATTATGATTTTCTTTTCTTTATCTTGTTCAGTTAGTAAATCATCTTCATTAATTTGGTCTTTAGATTGGATTGCTTCACTTAATAATATTCTTAAGATTTCATTATTAATATTTTCATTTTCATTATCCTCATTATTTTTATCATTCTCCTTAAAATTGTTATCCTCAAATTCTATTGTATTCTCGCTATAATTATCCTCATGTTCATTTTCATGTTCATTATTTTTATTTTCCATTTTTTTAACCCCTTTCTCTTTATGAAAATTAAATCTTGGCCAATCCCTCCTATCCCAGTCAATAATAATTTTAGTTTAATTCCTCCTACTATCCCAAGTGAATTTAGAATTTTTGGTATTAATTATCTTTATGATAATAATAAAATTTTACCAAAAGACATTGAATCTTCTAAATTTAATAAAGAGAAAATAATAAATTTAATAAAAGAATCTTATTCTAAATATCTTAAATTATTAGAAGATAATTATACAGAAGAAATAAATGAAATACATTTAAAACTCAATGAAGAACTTAATAAATGTAAAGATTTAGAAGTAGAATTTGAGATAAAGAGACTTAAGAATGAAAAGAATAGGAAAATAAATAAAATGATTAAGGAATTGGAAGGGATGATGATGGGGTAAGGGTGGATGTGTGTGTTTGGGGGTGGATGTGTAGAGTAGGGGGGTATGAGAACGTGGATTATATGAGGGGCATGAGAACGTGGATTATATGAGGGGTAGTAAATAACGGGCCTGGATCCTATGCACAAGAAAGGACTTAAATCCTTAAGAAGATAAATTAAAAAAAAATGGTTAAATTTACAAATTATCATAAAAAATATTTTAATTTACAAATTATTTAATCCTTTATAGTCCCCACCTTTCTTACCCACTTACTCCATCATCCTTCACCCACCTTCCTACAACCCTTTACCCACCTTCCTTAACCACACTCTCCTTTACATTCATACCCCCCTTTTTAAATACTCCTCGCATAAATTAAACCAAGATTTGATTATTAAATCATTTTCATATTTTATTATTTTTTTTAATTTTATATTTTCTTTTTCCAATTTCTTTAAAACTTCATAATCTATAGAAATAAAATTTGCATGTAAATTCTCAAAATCTTCATTTTTATTTTTAATTTCTTTTTTAAGTTCTTCATTTTCTTCTTTAAGTGCATTTTCAGTGGTCTCCGAAAAGAATGTTTTTTCTAAAAAATCCTCAAGTTCATGACTTGGTTTAATTTTAAATTTCCTTAAATACAAAAAAACTAAAAGACCTACAATTTCATTTTTAGAATAGATTTTCTTACTAATATCAATATTAAAATTAAATTTATAAAAATCAACTAAAAGAGAATTTAAAGATTTGTAAAAAAGAATAGGAGAAGAACAAGAAGTAAGGTTATGATTAATATCTAAATCTTTTAAAACTTTACAAATTGTATTAATATTAATTTCTTGGCATTCAAAGACTTTACAAAATTCAAAATGAATATCCATGATGGTAATAAGGGTGGGAAAAACTGGAATAGATTACAGGGGGGGGGGGTATAGGAATAGATGTAAGGGGTATGTGGTACATGAAGGGGGGTATTAAAATAGATGACAGGGGTATAGAAGGGGGGTATTGGAAACGATATAAGGAGGAGGGGGTAGGTAAGGGGGGTATAGGAATAGATGTAAGGGGTATGTGGTATAGGAAGGGGGGTATTGGGATAGATGCAAGGGTTTAGAGGGCATTGGAATAGATCTAAGGGGGTATATGGGGTAGGGAACTGTATATAAGGGGGTAAAGGAATGTATGTAGGGTATATAAGGGGTATAGTAATATTAATGGTGTATTTAACATTATACCCCCCCCCCCCTTCAATTTTTAGATCAAAATATTTTAAAAAATTATTTTTTAAATCAAACATCACACAAATCAAATCCATCAAAATTTTAAAAATCTTTTATAAAAAAATACAAAAATGTAATAATTTTAAAAACAAAATCAACATTTTATAAAATTGATAATCATTTTTCTTAATCACAAATTAAAAAAAAATATTTATATTCTATTTATGCAAATAGAATTCTAATTAAACAAAGTTCATAATTAAATTTTAAAGTAAAAATATCTATTGTAAATTTATAAAAAAATCTTATTCTATATCTTATTTTTTTATTTTTTTTTAAATCATAAATTTTAATGACTCAAGATTCACTATAAAATCACAAACTGAAAAAAATTATGGGGAAAAAACAGACAAGGGCTAGATCTTATGTGGATGTTTATTTAAAAGAGACAGGATTAATAAATACAATAGGAAATAAGAGATGGAATGAATTTCTAGATGATGTGTATATGAGTTTTAAAAAAAGTGAAAATATGGGAGTTAAGATGGTTAAGAGTAAATCAGAAGGAGATTTGTGTGTAGTAAAAGATACAGAAATAGAAGAAAAGTTGGTTTATAATAAAATGAAAAAACTAAATAAAAATGAAAGGGTGGGTGATGTTAATAAAGAGAATTATGATAATATTAATGGTAATGT
>DWIE01000205.1:0-19011 GCA_018248235.1 Choaspes benjaminii
TTAAAAACTTTATTACGGTTATCTAAAGGTAACATAATGGGCGTACTTAATGCCTGGTGGCATTCTCTACCAGTCATCGCTGGGTGACGGTGAAAAACTGATGGTAGGCGCCAATCTCATAATAAGCAACAAGCAACCAAAATAAAGTATTACGAGTTGTTAATTTATTATTGTATATTATAAACAGTACAAATTAAAGTGTGGGATTCTTGTGTATGTCCCTTTTCCTGTTCAATTTCAACGGCACGGATACGTGATAAAAACGTTTTTATTATGCATATACCGATAAAAACTGCTCAGGTGACGCTAAATTGTACATTTATTATTATAGATAGACATACTTCTGTTTTTACTAACATTATTATATTTTATCCGCATTTAATATGTACCTTAGTTTGATGTTTTTTATCTTATTTTATTTTTATATTATATACATACATACATAGGACACCATAGTTACAGGAACACCCAATTCGATGGTGTCCTAATTTACATTTCCCTTATTACTAGTTTAAAAGAAAAAGAAAAATAGGAAACAAATCCAAAAATAAAAACAATAAAACGTTTACGATACACCACATACACCATTTAATGTTTCACGTTCATTTGAATACAATGAATTTATGGACCACAGTAGCCGCTCGCCATAACAATGTCATCAGTGGTCACACTAAGCTCGTGCACTACTTCATAGATACTCGATAAACAAGAAATTTGTATATGATTAACTTTTATCATTGCGGATATCGTATATTTTGAATGCATCCGGTACTGCCGATCTAGTCCTCTCTGGAGATAAATTCTAGACAATAAAATGTCTATATAAAAAAAAGAACCGCATACTATTTCATGCAATCCGTGTCACGAATTGAACACTACCTTATATCATATGATTATATGTGTGGAATGGATTTGTTTAATAACTAGGGACATACTAACTTCAAACTCATGTTGCCATAATATCTGCATTTAGAGAATATATTTTTTTTATTATTTGTATCAAGTTTTCTCAAAACAACATTGTATTTCATTTTTGTTTCTTTATATTTCCTTGCCTGTACGTGTCACAAAGAACCAGATAATATGGAAGAGAATTATAGCTAGTGTTATTAATATTATTGTACACAAATATTATATAAATTAATACTTTCAATTGTACTTAACTTCTCTTGATATTAAGATTTGTTTTAATACGCTTACATTTTTTATTTTTTTTTATTAAATCATCTTATTATTTATCTCCTTTTAAAACCCTCTCTAGCACTAGAATATTCTGCGCGCATATCTTATTCTTGAATGAAATAATTGAAACTTGTCAATTGATTAACCTGGAGTTGTGTGCGCAGTAAATTATCCTAAATTTGTATGTGGGCAACTAATTATATTGTACAATTGTGTCCACTTGCTCCGGGCCGTAAAGTTATTGTCTGTGTCGTTTGAATATTAAGATGTATTGTGTACGCCGTAGAGATTGAAATTACTCTGGGCACGTTTGCAGACCTCGCTAACAAGTGTTGCCATAATAATTTATTTCACTCTGGACCAACACGCCAATAGGTTGAGTTTGTATGTGTACAAATATTATTTTTATATCTCCACTGCTTATTGCGCCTCCCCACTAGCCGACTAGAAGTGGCAAATAGTGTTAAAACTATACATAGGGACTATACATATTCGTAATAAGCCTGTATGCCGATATACTCCGAGAAATGTATTTTTATAGGGACTGATTGTAATGTATAGAGGCCAAAATTATTCCAGTTATGTCTGTTTGTAATTTCATAATAAATTGTGTATTAAGCTACATCTTCAAAGTGCAACATAGTACAATTCAGCTTTGTAGTGAGCCACGTGGCAGTAGACTACGGCCGGCAGAACGAGGCCGCAGACCTAAATAGTTTATCATGTGAACACAGTACAGTACAGCAAATGAGCACAAATTGTAATTAATATAAAGTTAAGTGATTACCTTACATGTAAAATTTTGAGAGATCTAGAGGTTTTAATAAAACATCCTGCCGAAGTCAATTTTATGTTTTATTATTTCAAAAATAATTCCAAAATAAGCAACAAACAAGTAACAACGTAAAAAACATTTCTTAGTGCATACATAATGTAGTCTGCTAATTTAAATAAACACTGTAACGACTGCTGGATTACTTGCGTACACGCAGGGGTTGTGAACAATGAGGCTCTTGTTATCGGCGTATAACAATTGTATTGTCAAGACAGACGCACAGCATCGGCAAATTAATACATTTAGCAACTAACATACTAGACGGGCAATATACAATTTACCTTGTCACATACAAAATACTCGACTACTTGATACGTAATGAAAGGCGCTCAGCGCGCTAGGATTCACAGTTCGCATTGTGCAGTTGTTTATGCCAAACAGTCTTGTTGAATACAAAAATTGTAAGTCTACCTGATACAACTATTACTATAAGTAGATGATTAATATACCTCATCTTATCTCATCCAATGCCACTCGAAAGGGCAGATCGTAGCTCTCCGTGCGATTGCACGTACAAACCTATCGGATATTGCGTCGCATACATATTTAGAACTTCTAAATATGGCACTCCTATATAAAATACCTTTATGAGGTGCTAACTATCAATACATAGGTACATACATCTTAAGATATGACATAAAGTGGAAAAATACATTAGTATAATCTAAGTTTCGATTACATACCACATTTATGTATATTACATCATAACATAATGTTGAGTGGTAAAAATTTAATTCCTCATCAATTACAGTGTTTTTATGTAAATATACCAAAGTAAACAAGAAACTAGAATAATGTATAAATTCTTAAAAATTCAGATTCGTCTTAAAATTAAAATTTTTACATCCACTTGAGCTATAAACAGTATAGGTACATAAACCTAAATTAAATCCTTATCCACCCATAAAATACAGATACTTAAAACAGCATAATGATAAAATATATTAAAATTATAGCGAGTACGACATTGTAGTAGGACGATGCGTGATGTCCCGCCATTTAATATTATTGTCCATCGCGTGGTCAGGAAAAGGCATATTTTCGTAGACTGGCCGAAACTGTATGGTGTGGTTGCCAGATATAATTTAGTTCTTATTTTATAAAATGCAAATCAGACTATAGTCAATTTCAACATCATATTGTGTTTTTAATTTATTAACTTGCATTACTTGTGTACACACCAATACTTATTTATGAATGAAAAAGCTAAAAATTCATTTACATGAAAAAAAAGTAATTACGAAGCCGATGAGGTGAATTTAATTACAGACATTCAAATTATTCCACGATGGACAACTGCGCGTACCCGATGAGTCCCCTCTCATCGGCCGGTTCTGCCGGATCAGCTGACGGGAGGCTAAAAGTGAGTGAATGCGGCGATGGCTCACGTTCAGGGAATAAATATACATCAACAAGTCTCTGCAACTGTGTCGCTATGATATCAGCGTCACGGGCGTCTACCAATCCAGCACCAACCAACTCCGTCGCTATTCCATCTGCAGAATCTTTGCCTGGGGCAAACTCGAATCGGATGTCGTTAAGCTCTTTGCGGTCATTTCTCATGCGCAATACCAGATTAATTTGAGGCACTTCTTCGGCACCGAGGGATCCTATGGTGAAGCCCGCGCGAGCATTTTCACTGTCGCTCTCGCTGTCGGAGGAGTCGGCGCGCGCCAGTTGATTCATTGGGCGGTCGCGGCCGGCTTCGCCTTCCTCGTCATCGTCTTCTTCCTCACTTTCCCATACCCACTCGCCGGTTTCCATGCGGTGCAGGCGGCCCGAGGTACCCGGCTGCCTCTTGCTCGCTTTATGCACACGAGTCTCCATGCTCGGCCCGATTGTTACAAGCGTCTGCACTAAATATCTGCGATCTTTTGCTTTTTTGAAGAATGAATGTTTCAGTAATTCAGTCGCCGAGGGCCTCTTAGTCGGATCTTTCTGGAGGCACTCGGAAATCATTTTCCTAAATGTTTTACCGTAAGCTTTATATTGGTCCTTCTCTTCAGCACCGGTATCCAAGGTGGGCGGATCATTTTGAAGAGTGAGCATCAATACTTTCATTGGTGGATACTTGTGGTATGGGGCTGTACCGGTAGCCATTTCAATGGCCGTAATGCCGAACGACCAAATATCAGCTTTAAAATCATAGCCATGATTTTGTTCCATTACTTCTGGTGCCATCCAGCAGGGTGTACCGACAAATGTGTGACGCACTTTTTGCCGGGATAAATCTCTCCCAGTCGCGAGCCAAGCGGAAACACCGAAGTCCGCAATTTGCACGATGCCATCATCGCCAAGCAGGATATTCCCGGCTTTGATATCCCTGTGAATTTGTCCGTTTTGATGGAAATATTCAAGTCCCTTCAAGACCTCTTTCAAAACCGTAGCGATGGTAGCCTCGTCGAAAACGCCGTGTTTGCAGTTTGAAATCCTCATCTTATGTTTAATGATGTCTAATAAACTGCCGCCTTCTAAAAGTCTTAATACAAGCCACAACTCTTCCTTCACGACAAAACTCGTGTAATACGTCACCACATTTTCGTGGTTACAGCTGGACATGGCTTGAATTTCCTTCAGCAATTCGTCCATGGAAGTGTTCCATTTTTCCAAATTTATTCTTTTGATTGCGCATTTTTCTCCTCGGGGTTTACAGAATGCTGCGTGTACCACCGCTGTCGCGCCGACACCGATGACTTCTAACAGCTCATAGTCATCCTGACTATTGGGCCACGTATGACCTGTACCGGCCATCTTGCTTTTTTATCACCGCTACTTATTTAAACTGTTCCCTGTTGTAGTTTATCAATCTCTAAGCTACTTTTGTACCAATATAGTGTAAGATGAAGCAATAATAATACTGCGTGAGATATGAATTGTGTCTTTATTTAACTTAGATTTACTGGGATTACTGTCTTAGCCATGTTGATATGGTTTGTCGAGTTGTAATTTTGTATCACTAATTTAGACTGTGAATTTTTTATTTCAATGCGGTGTAGAGTTTGATTGTCTTCAGATAGCTCTGAGATAGTATTATCTTTTTCAATTACCGTCTTGTTAATGTAATCTACTTTTAATGGATAAAGGTGATCACCTGGCAATAAATTTAATATTCCATCTTTAGCTTTGAGCGGGACTGGGAAAAACAGTTCACCACCCAGGGGACTTCTTTTTCTGGCAAACTTTATTAGATCTTCTAAGTCTTTGACTGTGCTGAGACGACACAGCTCATAGATCTGAGGTGGGTAGCAAACTAATTCTTTCCTGATATTTCTTTTTATTACATCTGTAGGATCCGCCCACTCAACATTAACTACTTCTGAGTTTCCTCTGATGCCTGTTGGTATACTCTCAAAAGCGGTTATGAAGAAAGCAGCGTCAAAACGTTTAGGACCTTTGGTTGGTGTAAGCCAGTTACTCCAATAGTGCAGTGACCACAAGTCCGGATAACAGTTGTACTCCTTACAGAGATTCAACAGCTGTTCTGGATCTTTGCTAACCCGGTTTTGCCAGTGCTTTATATCAACATCCTGTACAGCACTAGCCCATATATTATCCCTTTTGTCTTTATGCTCTGAACGGCAGATGAGAAGCCCCAATTCTTCAAATGTCTCCCTTATTGCAGTAATCCGTAAAGAAATGTGCCTTAGTACGGGATTAACTCCGAAAATAGGGGTGACAGGCGCTCCAGCGCGATGGAGAGCGTCGAAGTCGCGCTGGGAGTACCCGAAGGAAGCGAACAGGCGCAGCCACCCGTCCGCCGCGTCGGCCTCCTCACACACCCCGCCGGGAAACACTACACTATTCGGGAACGACGCGCGACTCGTACGAGTGGAGATGTTCGTTCAATTAGGAGTGCAGATGTATTTGCTATTGCGTTATCTAATAAAGTTCAATGATACCGTAAGTTTGTTTTTACAATAGCAAAGACTGGTTTTTGATGAAATTACAGAATATAAAAATAGCACAACTTGACTTGACAAATTGACATTCACTATTCTTTTTTTTTAATACATAAACCACCGTGGATTTTTGTATTTTGATGAAACAGTAGCAATTTAGATATAAGAACTCGTATAGATTAAAAATATGTAAGTTACATAGGTGTACGACTGATAAGGATATACTATTAATCTTAAATATTTGGTAAAATCACCTTTTTCACACTTCGAGGAGATTGAAACAGATTTTGTAGTATACTTCATATCACATTATTGATTTTCTGAGTGAGCGTTCTTATGTCAGTTGACTTGAGTTGCGTGACAGTACTTTGACATCTGACAGACGTCAACGTCAACTTGTCAAAAAGCAGCAGACAAATATATTTGGTGTAAATGTAATTTCATTACAAACTATTTGTTAATATAATAAATTCGAATGAGATAGGATTGTGCATTTAACAGATAAGGTGAGTTTATTATTCTTAGTATTATTTTATAATGTTAGTCTCTGTAACTTAGCAATGGATACTTCGGTCATAACATTTGGTAAATAGCGGTTACCCGCGATTATTTGCCTATGAAATTGCATCTAATATTAATAATTTTAGTATTTTCCTCTAAACCGTTGATTCCGTTAATAACCGTAAATAATTTACTTAAGTCACTTCTGGCGACCAACCTGGCACACAAATGTGAAAGTTCTATTATAATAGGTCCAGCCGTTTCAATTATTAGGTCGGTCAACAAGAAAGACTAAAAAAGATAATGCAAGACATAATATATTTCTTTGCAATTTTTATTATTTTATTTATGTTTGTTGTCTATAGGCAGTTATTACTGATTGAAAACTTGTATTGAGAAATAACCTCTAAATATTTTTTTAATACTAAGTGATTCTTTGCATGTATGCTGCATTACAGTTTTAAAAACTATATATGTGTATAAAGGTGGATTTATTAATGTTTAATAATATTCAAAGTAGGATATAAGTAACTTGAATGTAACTTTGTCAAAACAATTTTTCTAGCACTTTCACTTTGCCTTCACAATCGTCCACCATTCCTCGTTTTGAAAGCAAATTATGCATCCACATATGTCAATATTAATTCAAGATGTACATTTGGTTAATATTACGTTAGATAACTGATAGCAATCAAGTATGATTGATTCATGTTTTTTTGTGAAGCCAGCATACACAGGACACAAGGCAATCAATCAATGTCTTCAGATATAGCACCGCATCCGTGATTACAGATGTCATGGGCTGCAATAGCTACTTACCACAAAGCCAGAGCATTACTTTATAACATTAAAAAAATAAGCTTCATTAATATTTTACGCCATGTAAAAAACAAAATGGCAGGCTTAATGCTTAAAGCATTCTCTGCAAATCTAACTTGAGTAAGTATGAGAAACAATGAAAGTGAAAACGAAATAGTACATAAAAAAAGGACATATCTTTTGTATACTGCATGCCATGTATAAAATCGTGTACCCTCTGTCTATGCTAATCTGTGAAATAAAGCAATTTAATAAAAAATTTGTACATTGCTAGGCACAGGTTCGTCTAAATTTGGTATGATGCAAACACATGGCCTCAGAAATATAAAAATTAAACAAACATTTTTTTTTAATCATACAGGCAATGATTTATTTCGAAAATACACTTATTCACTTATACATATAATTTTATTTTTCACATTTAACTTTGCTTAGATTACTGTGCAATAAAGTCACCAACAAACAGGCTACATCAAAATATAGGTAACATATTCATCCTGATGTATTTCTGTTACAGGTGTATGTGTATATGAGATGTTGCGGCCGGTGTGGGTGTTACGGCAGGCGCGGGGGCGCGCGCGTAGCGTCAGCACCTGGTCGCCTCTGGCCACCGCATTCAATACCAGACCCACCTCCAGACCCATATTTGACTCTTTGAGGGAGAGGACGGGCCTTTTCAATAAGCCGGAACTCACGAGTTTCGAAGGTTTCTATGCTCTGAAGGAGCAAGCGATAGCGGCGACAGACCGCTTGATCGAGGAAGCGACGTCGAATCCCACGCGGCCCATGGTGGAGATATTCGACGAGCTGTCAGATACACTGTGCAAAGTTGCCGACTTGGCAGAGTTTGTGAGGATAGCACACCCTCAACCACATTTTGCGAGCGCGGCTGAAGATGCCTGTATCAGCGTCAGTGGAGTTGTTGAAAAATTAAACACACACAAAGGACTGTACGAAGCGCTCCGCGACTCAGTCCAACGCGGGACGTCAGGAGACCAGCATTTAGCGAAATTGTTTCTATTTGACTTCGAACAAAGTGGCATACAGTTGCCAGATGCGCGCCGGCGGAAAGTGGTGAAACTGAATGACCTGATATTACAGACCGGCCAGCAGTTCATGGCGGGCGCGGCGAAGCCCCGCCGGGTGCCCCGGGAGGCGGTCCCACAGAATGTTAGGCAATTTTTCAGCTCGGAGGGCGACAGCGTGGTAGTGAGCGGCGTGTACGCGGAGTGCGGCGAGGCGGCGGCGCGCGAGGCCGCCTACCGCCTGTACCTGGCGCCCGACGCGCGCCAGGAGCGCCTGCTGGCCGCCACGCTGCGCGCGCGCCACGACCTGGCCTCCGTCTGCGGGTTTGCCAGCTACGCCGACAGAGCTATTAAAGCCAGCACAATGGAGACCGCATCCAATGTCCGCATATTTCTGGATACTCTGTCCGACAACCTCCATGACAGAGCTAATGCTGACTTTGAAGCTATGCTGAAAATGAAACGCAGAGAAACTCCTTATCAGGACGAACTTATGTGCTGGGACACCCCATACTTCACACACAAGGCTAAAACTCAACTCCTAAATGTTGCGAACACAGATTTCAGTCCTTACTTCTCGCTCGGAGGATGCATGGAAGGACTCAACATGATTTGTCAGGAGTTGTACGGCATTAGTTTGAAGTCTGAAGAAATGTTGCCAGGTGAATCTTGGGCGCCAGATGTGTACAAACTAGCGGTAGTTCAAGAAACTGAAGGTCTCCTAGGCTATATTTACTGTGATCTGTACGAGAGGCCTGGTAAACCGCACCAAGATTGTCATTTTACTATTCAAGGAGGCAAGGAGCTACCTGACGGAAGTTATCAGACGCCGATCGTGGTGATGATGCTGTCGCTGAGCGGCGGGCACCGCTCGGGCCCCGCGCTGCTGGGCGCGGGCGCGCTCGACAACCTGTTCCACGAGGCGGGGCACGCGCTGCACTCCATGCTGGGCCGCGCGCGCCACCAGCACGTGGCCGGCACGCGCTGCGCCACCGACCTGGCCGAGCTGCCCTCCGTGCTCATGGAGTACTTCGCCTCCTGCCCGCAGGTTATTCGACGCTTCGCCCGCCACTTCCAGACGCGAGAGCCCATGCCGGAAGACATGATCCAAAGGCTGTGCGCGTCTAAATATCTGTTTGGTGCCAGTGAGATGCAATTACAGGTGTTTTATTCTGCTTTAGACCAGAATTACCATGGACCGGATGCAGCCCTCGGTGAACGAACAACAGACACACTGAAGAAAGTGCAAAAGCAGTATTATGGTCTGCCGTATGTTGAGAATACGGCGTGGCAGCACCGCTTCAGCCACCTGGTGGGCTACGGCGCGAAGTACTACTCGTACCTGATCTCGCGCGCGCTGGCGTGGAGCGTGTGGGGGCGGCGCTTCGCGCGCGCGCCGCTCAGCCGCGCCGCGGGGGGCGCGCTGCGCGCCGGCGTGCTGCGCCACGGGGGCGCGCGCCCGCCGCAGGAAATTCTTCAAGAATACTTAGAAACTGAAATTACTCCGAATAATCTGGCTATGGCTCTAACCGAGGAGTTGGATTACCACAAGGACCACCTGGACAGAGTTTTCAGAATACTGGATAAATGATTGGTGTAACAAAATGATCTTAGAAAAATCTCCATAGCAGGACTTGGTTGATGAGGCAGGCTGTATATTTGTAAAGAGACAAGCAAGAGTTTGTTCATGAGCTTATTGAAAGATTATTGTAGGTATGGTTAGAACATTTTTTGATGGCCTATTTAAAGACATAGTTTACTTAAACGAATTTATATGTAAACAGTTCCCCTTTATTAGCTATGCATTAGTATTTTACACACAACATTCTTTGATACTTGTATATAACATGTATGCATAATAGTATTCACTTCACACTTGTTTCATACTCCATTATGAAGCGTCTATTTGCATATAAGTATGTGATCCATGTAATTCACAGGAATTGAGGCATTTCAAGTTAGTCCTGAGGAATAACACCTTTCTCCACAAATTGTATTGATGAAAGTGTTGCCCAATTGTCAGGTCGATTACATGATTTTGGGTTGATTTATATTGTAATTAAGTATTGTTATCATTTGGTCTTTGATTATTGAGTCAATAGCGAGATTAGCAAATTTAGTTTTCATTGCCAAATCACAAGTTAGAGCTTTGCAGTCCTTTAATTGCTATGTTCAAATGGCAAGACTGGTTAACTTGATACCTGCTGGATGGTCACAGTAAGTTGGTAGGCTATATTTTATGATATACTATGATTTATTTTTATACGTTTATGGTGTTATTTTTATCCCATTTTGAATATATGGACATAATTGAGTCAAATTTGATATAAACAAAGTATTAATAATATTCATTTGTTTCAAACCAAAATGACAAAAGAATGAATTTCATTTTAGTCGCTAGTATTATTAGTGAGTTAGGTTTGTTACAATTGGTTTTCACTGATTTTCATTGTATTTATTTAAACGCAAATTCGTTTCAGATATAATTGTTTATGATGTTCTATTTCTAGATGCTAATGTATGAGCAATATAATGTCTTCCCTTTTTGAATCAAATAGAAAAATGTTTATAAAAATATAGCGTCCATTTTATGTATTAAGTGAGATGTTGTCTTTATCTTATAACAACTGTTATTAACTGGTTTTAAAAGTAATCTATTTTAAAATTAAATACAAACATTGGTTTATATAAATGAATATATAAATGACATGTGATAGTGTTTGTTACAATAAACATACTGTTTGTTATAGTAACCAAACATGGTTAAGTAACCTATGTAAAGATTTTTCTGAATACCATAGTAGGTGTGGGATGGTCATGGTTATGGTCGTCTTAATTACTATCATTCGCATGAGTATTCTTGCCAAGATGTTTTACGATGTTTAACCTTTTTACCTCGTAACTGAAATTTGTCGTACAGATAAATAACTATTGTTCAATTTGCTCACCAATCCAGTAACTATATATAAAAAAATATGACCTGTTGGATACAGTGAATATTCTCTTTCTTTTATTATACTTTCATGTCACAAGTTGGTACGAGTGTGATCTGACGCCATTGGCTGGATGAAGAAAAATAAGATTAAATATTTATTTTAATATTATGTTTCAATTGAAATGTCATAAATATAAATTCATTTCATATGTGATTTTAGTTACTATTTACGAAGAATCTAAAATAGGTATCGTTTTAACTAGGTTAGAAATAAAACAAATATGGAAAATTATAAATAGTTTTAATTGCAATCCCTCCTGAAACGCACATAACCCGATACGAAATAACCAAACCAGTGGTATTTTGATGACTGATGCAAAGCGAAAAGCAAATCAATGATCTTATCATGATAATGCGTGATGTTGCTGATAACACTCCACTGAACTGAAAATAACTATATTTATCCTTACATGTTCAATGATTCTCGATATATTGAAATCTTATATGAACTTACTCTAACAAAATGTATAACAGCAATGCGCTGAAGGATTAAGTATAGATTAGATTACAAGCAAACAATAACACTCGACAAGCGGAGTACGAATTTGCGTACATTACACTTAAATATAAGAAATTAATTTAAAAATGTAACATCTATCAACCGAACGCGGGTGAGGCGGGTCGTGACCCGTACGTGTAATGTGCGTGAACGCACTAACAATGCGGCCGCAACTACAGCGATCCTAAACTACGCACACTTATACCGCACGTACACACACGCACAGTACGTACGCTACGACAAACACCACATACATTTTCGAGCTTAGAATGGCTTTAGCATCGCCACTGACACGTTCGGCATTACCTAACGCGATAATGTTTGGGGCTCGTTTCTTCGGAGGGACATTCATTGTCTAATATCACACGTTACTTCTCTAAAGTGTGGTATTTAAAATATCATATCATTATGTGTAGCGGAGCCAGATTCGGGCCATGGAAGGGATAACCTCTTCTTGTTGAGCGCGTCCATACCCAAACACAAAAAAGGGAATAAACATCTAATTTTCTACCCTCAAAGTTGAAATAATCTCAAATTCAACTGCGACTAAAGTTAGTAGTTACTTAAAGGCAGAAGTCGCTTATGAATATTTTAACTACACATAATATAATTATAATTAGTATATAAAAGCTCTAGCCATTTCAAATACCTTATTTTGTTTGAAAACACAGCTTTGTATTGAAAATCAGGTCGTAGCAATAGATGGTCTATCTATCCTACTATTTTATATGCAAATCCTGACGGCCGTATTGAGAGGTGTACTGTTTTTATTATAGATTATCTTCATCTCTGTCTTTGAACATACCATAAACAGAGATGGAAATTATAATAACATCTCTAAATGCGGCAGTCAGGCCCATTATGAGCCATGTACAGGAGGGCGAATATAGTGCGGGTCGCCTAGCACAAGCTTTAAATGACTTTTAAACAATTTTTATCTCTCTATACACGCACGTAAGCATACGTTTACTGTATATAAAATCTTACTTATAAACATTGCTTACATCGCGAATTTTCAAGAAGCACTAACAGAACTTCCGCGTGGTGTCGGAAAACAAATGAAGCAACCATAACATTACCAGTGGGTGTTGTGAGAGCCACAATGTGTTAACCGTAGTAGACGGGCAGCAGCATCACACCGTGAAATACCATCCTACTGCGGTTACTATCACATTCAGTCAAGCTCGATGATTGTGGCAAACACCTCTAGGAGAAGCCTATGTCCTACGTGTACAAAGGCTAATGTGTGGGTACAATAACCCGTTAGTAACGCATTCGTTCTCCTGTACAATGGTGAGGTTCAAACCTCATTCAGGCCGCGAGAGCAATAGCGGCCTATATGACAAATAACCAAGGCGGTTAATGTGTCATTTTTATCATCAAACGTTTATTTATAATCAATACTATTAAAAAAAGCTTTAGGTAATAACGAAAAGAAAATGTAAAATAAACATTTGAGTGACAATTTTTATTCGTCATTTCGTTCCAGATGTACATATAGGCCGCGTTTGCTAAGTCTGTTGTCGGCGAGGGGGGAGCAACTTTGAGCGTGGAAGGCGCGGGCGGCGCTCAGGCCACGTAGTTGTACTGGTTGGGGTTGTCCTTGTCGCGCTCCATGTAGTCGCGGTCGATCAGCGACTCGATCCGCTTCTTCAGGTCGGCGGGCTTAACGGGGAACTTGAGCTGGTTGTACAGCTCGGAGATGAGCAGGTTGTGCGAGAGGGCCTTGCGCATCTTCATGACACGCACGATGGCCGCGTCGATCTGGTACTGCCGGTCCTGGAACACGCGCTCCTCCGTCGCCTTCTGCTCCTCGCTCGTCTCCTTCATCTGGATCTGGTTGATCTTGATGCGGAAGAGCTTGTTGGTGAAGTCCGCGGCGAAGGCGAAGCAGTCCGCGTCGCGCACCTCGCGGCCGCGCGGCGCCTTGCTCAGCACGCGCGCCTTGCCGCACGCCAGCGACTGCAGCGTGCGCCGCAGCTCGCCCTCCTCAATATTTGTAGCAGCCTTAATGTCTTCGAAGGAGAGATTGTCTCCGTCATTAAAAAGTAATAACACTAGCGCTTGAAATAGAGACACCTGTAATTCTTTGTTACCCTGTGCGAAGTGCGCCCGCAGCACGCAGTGCCCCAGCGTGGCCTGCCACTGCAGCTTGCGGCCCGAGTGCTTGGCCAGGTAGAACTTGGCGAAGTGGTCCTGGTGGCGCGTCAGCTCGCCCGGCAGCCGCACCTCCACGGGCGGGTACGTCGGCCAGAACCCCATCGTTAGGATGTACACGGACAGCTCCAGCCCCACGCCCTCCGGCGACGCCGCTAGGTGCTGTTTATAAGTGATATTAATATCCTTAGACAGTTCCATGTCCTTGAACATGCCTTCTAACTTGCAGGTGAAGCCGCCCCCGCACTCCTGCTTCAGTTTACTAAGCATCGACTTCTCCGCGTCCACCGAGGCGGACTTGCCGACGAGCAGCCTCTTTGCTAGGTCCTTCTTGTAGAACGCCTCGAACACGTCCTTGCCGTGTATAAACCTGAAGAGGACCATTATTTTGTCGAGCAACCTCTCCAGCTCCTCCTCCGTGGCTTCCTTGTTGCCCGCGCGGAGTTTCACGTCCACGAATTTTGCGATCAATTCCGCAGGTTTATTCTGCCTCTGGTTGATAAAGTATTCAAAGGCCTCCCGCATTGAGTACAGGAAGCGGTCATTTCTTTGGAAACAAACATTCACCACATGGTCCAACTGCTCTTTGAAATCCAGCAGTTCTGCTACCATCGTTTTGTCACGCTCTGGCTCTATCACAATTGTACGACCTTTTTTCTTGATGTAAGCGTTGAAGTGGTTGCAGAGCTCGTTGAGGCCGTCCTTGACGCGGCTGAAGAGGCTGTAGAGCGTGGTGAGGTCGGCCAGCCGCGGGCCGTCCATCAGCGCCTCCAGCCCCTTGCTGAGGATGCCCGTCAGGTGCTCGCTGAGCAGCTGCCGCTCGATAGTGTGGATTAATTGCCATTTGGTGGATGGGTCCAGGTAGTGCAGCAGCCGCTCGTTCTCCTCGCGCAAGCGCTTCTCCACGTGGGCGAGGTACTGCGGCACCGCCAGCTCACGCATCAGCCGCTGGCCCTCCGCCGCGTACAGCCGTTCTGTTGCTTGCAGGAACTTGTGTTCGAACGCGTCCTGGTATATCTGCAGGTCTGACAACATCCGCAAGAGGCTCTTGAGCAGCGAGATGTCGACAGCGTCCCCGCCGCGCTCGCGCTCGATAAGCAGCAGCAGCCCGTCCACCGTGCGCGTCTGCACCAGCGTGTTCATCGCTATGTGGTGCCGGAACAGGTCTAAGCCCATGTCCCATATAGAATGAATGCTAGGGTTCTGTAGCACATAGGTCCTATCGAGGTAGAGGAATATGCTCCGGATCATGATCATCTGGCGGCAGTGCGCGCGCCAGCAGTCGTCCATGCGCTTGAGGAACACCTGCCGGTCCATACTCTCTGACAGGAATTGCTCTATGTTCGCCTTTACATGTGCTTCAACCAGGTTTGTTAAATTCACATAAAGTTGCGATGCCATCTGAAAAAAACCACAAATATTAACTTCTGCTATTTTATACTTACTACAGATTACTTTTGAATCACCAAGAAAATTGTAATTAATTAAATGTTCCTATAATTTATTGTCTTATATGATGTAGCTGACATTTCAATAAAGTCAAAGTGTTGTATATAATCTGATTGGCCATGCCTAAGCTACAGTTAACCATGCCCTATTTTATCATGCATGGTAAATTCAAATGTGAGTTATAAATTAGAGTTATGATTTTATTATTTTTGAACTGTGCCTATAAACTTCATAATTATGAACATATTGAATTGAAAAAAGGAAAAATCGTAAATAACACCAATCCAATAACATTTTTAGAGATTATAATATGAAGTCTGGATATAATGTGGAACCAGCATCAAAATCTATTAGTCTACATGATACTGGATTAAAATATCTATCCTACTGCTTTGTTATGCAAGGATTATATATTTAGCATATTGCAGATGACCTCACAGCTTTAGATACTTCTCACATATCACACAAAGTGAATGCCTTGACCATATATTGACTTTCATAATAATATTTGGTTACTATGTACTTCCAACTCTAGTTGTGATGATATACTAGATGAAGCCATGCTCAGTATAAGGGTCCCATTTCAAATGATTATTTTATACACTGTTCAAATTTGATGTCATGGTTATCTACAGCAATCTATGGCAATTATTAGAACAATGCAATATTGTTTCAGATTTTTCATGCAGGAATTTATTTCAAATAAGCAGTCAAGGGACAAAAAAATGCTAGGAATTGTACAGCCTATGAGGAAATGTTATTGCCAAATAGTTGATTACTTAACGATTACCATCTTCATTATTTACAAGCACATTATACATGTTTTTTTAAGTCATGAAGTAGTACATGGGCTGGCAGTCTACCCGATGGTAAGTAGCTACTGCACCCTATGACATATGTGACCATAGAGGCGGTGCAAATCCTGCATATCCAGGCCATCATACCTATACACTAATACACAAGAAGTGAAAACACTACTGTGGCATGACACAACTCAGTGTGACAGTGGTACTGACACAGGTAAACATAAATGTTCTACCACCTATAATTCTGTTGTTATTAACATTGTCATTGGTTTTATAAAGCAAAGTTACAGAATGAAGTTGAATTTTTTCAATATGGAAGCCACTTGGCTTGTAACTTTGTGTAACTTCAAAAGATGTGTTAATTTTTTTTTTACATTTCTATAGTTATCTAAATAAGAAATCACTTCTATAATGTTAGTGGAAATAGATAAAACATTATGTAATATGTAAACAACAATACTATTCTATTTACTTATATAAAATATAAGAGGATTAATACTGTAAGTGCAGTACAAAATCACATCAAAATAAATATCACATATAAATAATAGCACGCAATAATCGCAATATGCAAATATAAAGTGAATTTGTGTAATAAAATTGTATAAGGAAATATATAGAGATCAAAATAGCAGCTAAAAGTAATTTGTCCCAACCTTGTGGCTGCACATATTTTCTACGGCTTGGTATAGTTCCTCCAAGGAGTAGGCGATGGCCTTGGAGGTCTGAATGGCTACCACGGCCTCCCGCAGTTTGCTCCATGTAGTCTCCTGGTAATTCTCTGGGAGGTTCGGTTTGCTTTTAAAGTTTTTTATAACTAGTTTCTTTGTCGCCGCTCCCGGCTTGTTCATAGATGACGACGTCATCTTGATGGTCCCGTTTGAGTTGGGGTTGAGCATGGAGAAATTGGATTTCTTTTCATTGGCACTCATATCGTCAAATTTTGTTCTTTTGCTGCACTGGTCGTTAGTTTGATGTGAACGTTTTCTACACTGATTACCACCCTCCTCGGCCAAAACTGGCGTTTTAGCTAAACCCGACATAAGATAGCATGATATGGCCGCGGCCACTATATTAAATAATGTGATTAAATCTAATTAATTACAAAATACAAATAAAAATAGAAGCACTCAGTCGATATACTACTGCTACCACCATTACGGAAAGTTTTCGTACATTTTTAATAGAGGGCGCAATCGTCTTGCAGCTGTCACATTTGGGTTTTTAAACAATAGCGTGCATTCCTGAATTCTAGCTTTTTGGCAGAACTGTTTACAGTAATACTGGTTTGAAGGTAACACATTTTGCAGATATTCATTTTTATTTTAGGTATACAACAAACGGATAGCCGTTTAGTTTTTTTATATATCTAGACTAATAAACGAATGAAAAATATTACATTAAAAAATAGGAAATAAGTGAATTAATCAAAAATTTCATATAATTATCATTTATTACATTATATTGTACTCGTAAGTCCATGAATACAACTCAATTTTTTAGTAAAATTACTAATAAATAAATTGCTTGTTTCTTGTTGTTACTTAAAATAAAAATGTCTTTTTCGATAAGCCAACTAATTCAATAGCAAAAAAATGTACACGAAGTTATTGTTCTTTGATTGTCATGTATATTTAATATAATAGAACAAAATCATCTTTTGAAAATTTTGCGGCCCTGATTTGCTAGTTTCTAAGCTTCTAAGTGTGGAATTATTAAACAAGTACGCTACATTCATAGTTAGTGCACAGTTAAATTATTGGATGTCTACAGAGCCGTCCCATCTGGGACTTAACAATTGTATCTTCAAAACCTTGCTGTTTAAGCTATTATAAACGTATCATCTAGAAAGAATGAGCCTTATTAAGCACGTTACTGTAATAACTTTTGTCTCCTTCATCTACTACATAATAATGTATAATAATACAGCTCACTTATTATATGATACTCTATTGTATTATAGGGACTATATTTTCTAGTGGAAAAATTAAATGAGATAACACGTCCATGAATTTTTTATGCAACTCAAAATGAAATTATTTTGCTAACCTTATCACATTTATAATATTGTATTGTTTAAGTTCGACTTTATTACACGGTTAAATAATTCTACATTTTTCTGCCTAATTTTCTTATTATGTAACTTCGAAGATCATTTAGATTATGTTTGGATATAAAACTACTTAATTAAAATAACAATTTAAAAAAATGTACGACACAATTTTGGAGTAATAATAGGAAGTTGTGTTCTGTACACAACTACGGCACTGTGGTATTCATTGTGGTAGTTTAAATATACATACGTTGGAATTTGATATAACCATTCTCTATTGAGGGGTAAATTCGAACTCCTACGACGATTCTAAGCCTGATAAAATGAGAATTAAATAAAGAAGTTTAAAATTACACGTCTACTTAAGATTTTTATGGATATTCAACGTTTCAAAAGGTGTAAACAAACAACAAGGTGTAACAAAAAGTTAATTTTCACTTTGAAGTGTATCATAAATTAGCTCTACATCGCCTCTACATAATTATATTTATATCTATATATACACAGTGTTTGAAAAATAACAAATAAATATAAAAATGTTGGCGTTTCTCTTATGAATAAATCGAGTAATTCAGTATTTTCCTCAATTACAATAGGGTATGTGACTTAATATTATGAACATATAGAATAAAAAATATACGTGAAAGCCTACGTAAAGTGATGCATAAAATTATTGTATGCAATTAAATTCAATTGTAGGTTTGCGGCAAGTTGGTGATTTGATTACACCCCTGTTGAAGTGCAGGTCCCGGGGGCGGGGGTGTAACAAGTGGCGGGACATGTGCGGCGCC
>DWIE01000206.1:0-18949 GCA_018248235.1 Choaspes benjaminii
GTCGGGTGCCATGTTGAAGGAGTAAACAGTCATAAGGGGTTTAATAAAATATATATAAGTAAGGCTGGCCGCCAACAGATAATTTTAGATTTTCTAATATCAACAAAATCATTTTCGTCGAAAAAAAAATGATTTCATCAAATTATTGGAAAAATATGAGATATGAATTACATCGATAAGTTTTATGAACGTGTTGTAAATAAATTAAATATTTTTTTGCTAATTTCATAGGATAATCTCATTTTTAATATCAAAATAAAATTGATGATTCTCCTTTTAGAATACAAATATTTATTTACTTGACATCCCCATGCATTTATTTTATTTTTTACTTTTGAGCACAAACTTCGCAATAGTTTTTGCTTTTAATTCAAATAGAACGTCAGAAAACAACGACGATAAAGAAAAATCTTTATTAAGCAGAAGTAAAGATAGAATAAAACAAGGATATGCGAATTTTAAGACTAAGTCTGGCGAAAACTTTTTAAGATGTAGAAGATGTATAAATGAGAAGTTTGGTAAAGATAACGAAAAGACGACGGAATCTAAGCCTAATTTGAGAAAAACCAAAAAAGTTTTAAATGAGACAGAACTTAAACAGAATAAATTTAAAAAAAATTTGACGAGTTTAAAGGATGAAGCTAAAAGACCATTTAAAAGATTAGGTAACAGTGTTGTCAGAGCATATAAAACGAAGTTTAAAAATGATAATGATGATAAAAGATTATTAATAGAATATTAAAATTAATTAATTAAAATACTTTTAAAACTAAAGTAGGTAGTAAATATTTGCTATAAAAATGTATTTTAAAAAATAACAGTTTGGGTTATAAACTTAAAAGGGGTTTAACTCTTTAAATATAAAATCAATGCATAGGAACAACGTATTTTTGTAAAAAAATCGTAATTTTTAATGTATCTGTCACCTGCAACACGTAGGTGCGATGCTTTATAGGAAAAGTACTGTTTTCAGGCATAAAAGATTTATTATTGTGTTTATATAGTTTAAACCTGATCACCACAGAAGTGAAACTTCGTGGTGACAGTATCAATGCTTAAACATTAAAAACATTCAATTTCTTAAAAAATATTATTTACACAATAACAAATGATTTAATAACGCTTTTGTTTTATTAAAATATTTATATAATCGCTTTATAAAAGTAATTGATTCGAATACTCCTTTAAAGCAGCAATATCCTCTTTACTTCCGATCTCTTCCGTTACAAAGTCACTGATTAAAGTTGTGATAATAAAATATTTTTCCTCATTAGTTTTTTTAGATCTTTTAACGATCATTATAATACAATCATTCAATAAATAGCTTCTGATTCGAGATTGACCAATTAATTCATCAGATGGACTATATCTCTTCTTTAATTCATTGTTAGATGTTATAAAAGATGTTTTATCTTCTTTAAGTCTGATGTTAATTTGATTTAATAATTTCTGATAATTAATCCATTTAACTTGTTTTAAACTTTCAAAATTTGATAAATAATTTTCAATTAAAGTAGCTAACATTTCTGTGAGATCGATATTTAGATCACAAAAAAAGTACAATAATTCAACATTATCAAAGTTACCTTCTTTTACTTCTGTATCAATTCTGTCAAGAAGAAATGCGATGCCTTTAATGTATTGAAGAACACTTAATTCATAAAAATCTACATCATAATAAATTTTACTTCTAATTGTGTTCAAAATAACTTCTATTTCTTTATAAAGTTCAATTTCTAATTTATCTTTTGACGATATGCTTATCGTATAATTTAACAAGGCTTCTTCAAATTCACTAAAGTACTCAATTTCTTTTAACATTATTTTCTTTGGTGTCTTAAGTTGTTCTTCGAATAATTCTGCATAATCTTTCATAAACTCAAGTGGTGAGTTGTATTTCTTTGTTTTTATTTTCTCTTTCTCCATGAGGATTAGAATTAAAATATTAACTTGTCTCAAAAACACGTTACTTACAAAAAAATAAAATTACAGCTATTTTTATTTTGCCATTAAAAATTCCGTCTAAAAGTCTTTTTATTTTTTATGATTGTTAACAATAACATACGACTTGTCTCTAAACACGCATGTAACCGTTTAAATTTAAACCAAAAAATACAAACATTGATTTTATCATACAATTTACATTTTCAAGGCATGCCAAGTTCTTTAAGTCTGTCTTGTAATGAAGGATGAGTCGAATAAAAATAACTAAACAATTTAGAAAACTCCATGGATGCCTTACTATGAAGTATAATTTCACAAAGAGCAGATCCTAAAAACTCAGGATTTATATATTTTTTACTAAATAAATCCGCCAAATATTCGTCCAATTGACTAAAATAATTGCACATTACATGATTAAAAGGTAAGATAGTCATTTGTAAAATAATAAACGTAAGAAAATAACTTCCATATTTAGAAATTTTTTGTGAAATAATTTTTCTATTCATTTTTAGCATTAAAACTTCTATAACCATCATAATTACTGTAGAAAATTTAGTAACCAAAAGCCTATAAATGAGACTATTGTTTTCTATGTGACCAATTTCATGATAAAGCACCGCTGTCTGTTCTTTTAATTTTAACATGTGAAAATTACCCATGATCCTGATATAAACATTTTTAAAGAAATTTACAACTCCTACATTAATAAAATCTGCTTCACTATGTTCCACTGTTATATCATATCCTTTATTTTTTAAGTATTTATAAATTTCTCTTGGTAAACTTTTTCCGTTATCAAAAAAACTTTTGACTTTTCCCTCCGAAATCATTCCGAATATCGCCAATATCAAAAAAGTGTAAGCCGAAAAGAAAAAACATTTAGCGTATTTATATTTTATGTACAATCTCATATTCATTTTTAAGAATCCATAAGGAATTATTAGAAGTAAAATTGGCAAAGGGAAGTATGTGAAAAAGTAAGGGGCGTACGTTAAGATAAAGAAAACATAAGATACAAACAATAAAATGTTGTCTTCTGTGTGTAAAATACTTAAAAGATTAGTTATTAAACTTCTTTTTTCTATAATTTCATGTTTTGAAGGTGGTATTTGTTCTTTATCACCAATTATTTCTGTTTGATCACCAAAGTGTATAGCAAAATTTTCATTGTTAATTGGAGGTTCATTGTTTTTACCATCATTGTTATTGATATCATTTGCATTATTATTAACCACAGTATTACCATTATTGCACACAGTATCACCATTATTAACCACAGTATCATCATAATTACCATTATTATTAACCATTTCATTTTCATGTATTGGAGATTCTATCACTACATTATTCACATTTTCATTACTCTTAACCTCATCTAGTAAAGATATAAAGTGTATTAAAAATAAATAACCCAATACTTTCATCAATCTAACACAAGTGTAGAGTATTTTTCTTCTAATAACTTTTATGATTTTAAATTCGTAATTCTTTTCTATTACAAAATTTTTTAGATAATTATTTCCAAATTTCATTGTATACAAGGCCAAAATACACCAAACAATTTCAATTACTATCACCAATAAATGAATAGAAACAAGAAAATAAAAAACAATTTTCAATTTGTTGTTCATTCTCCCTTTGTTTACATTGATTTTTTTTAATTTATTATTATCCGTTTGAAAATTAGCCAAACAAAGTAAATGTTTTATGTATCAACAAGAATCAAATTAAATTGGTTAATCAAAAAGGTTATTTGTTTTAAAAGTATAAAACTTGGATTGTAATAGATCAGTAATTTAAAATGATTAAACAAAAGCAAAAATTAAGGCAAGTTTTAATAAACAAAACTACGTACACATAAACACAGTCACATTTTTAAAATCGACACAACTTCCGTTCAAATTAAATAAACAAAGTTAAACAATAACAATAAATTCAATCTTTATTTATATTCACTAAACATCATTTTTAACAGCAGTCAACACTTTATTACTCTTCCCAGACTTAAGATGAGGCCTATAAACCCACTCCAAATCACCATCTTGTTCAAAAGTCCCTTTTCTAATCTCAAAAAGTTGTAAATCACATCCGAAATCCAAGTTTATTTCTGTTTTCTTCCCTTTACTTATCAAATAATGTCTAAATGCTATTCTATCATCTCTATTAGCAAGAGTTAAAATTCTCTTAGCGTTATCACATTTAGGAAAGAAAAGGGAAAACTGTTTTTTAATTTTTAAACCAATTTCAGTCTCAAAGTTGTCGACAATCAAATACGATTTCTCTCCTAAATTTTGCAATCGATTAATTTGCGAAAAATTATAAATTTTAAATTTTAAAGTGTCACCAAAAGGAAATGATGATATTGTTAAAGTACTAGGTACACCTTTACTTTCATAAACAAGAATTACACAAGTATAACTAAGTCTATGAGTCATATCACTTATTTCTTCTTCAGACATACTTCCTCTAATTTGGTGCTGTGCACTTAAAATTAATGAAAGATGTTTAGCAAATTGAATTAATTTCGAACTTGGCTCTTTAGAAGTAGTTACTAGAATTTTAGGAAGTCGATAATCAACATCTTCTAATTTTTGATTATAAATAATTTCTTCTAAAATATTTTTGCCCTCTTTGCGTAAATCATAAGAAAGTTTTGTGGTTGTATCAAGACAATCCAAGACCCTTGATTTCTTAGATTCCAATTCTTTTTCTTTATATTCTTGTTCTTTTTTAATTAAATATTCTTTTTTCATTCTCAAAAGACGTCGTTTACTCATAAAAAAGGGGTTTAAAAATTTTTAATAATAGGAGATTATGATAACAAAAGATTATGAAGATTATTGTTATAAATGATTATGATGTAGATTTTTACAATAAAATTAATATAAAAGATTACTTAAAGCAACTGAGTTTATTTATAATTAAAACCATCTAACAACATCCTCAGTTTAATGATCATAAAAAATAAGTCGGTAAAATCTTATTCAAATACTTCATATTCCTTTCTCCATATTTTTTTTTAAGTTCTTCTGTAAACATTTTGATACTCCCCAAATCTTTAGACAAATCAATTTTCTTTTTTTTACATTTAAAAACAAGTTTTGACAAATCAACTGCTTTTTTTAAATCTTTTTTATCAAATTTTACATCTTCTAGCTTTTCTTCAATTTTTAAATTTAAATCACAAATCAATGGCTTATTTTCTATAACAAATCCCGTCCTTTTCCTTTGTTCATTTACTTCTTCGAGATAATAAATTGGTTCAAATTCCGTAATTTTCGGTTCATTTACATTTTGATTTTTAATTTTAGTAAATGAATTCATATTAACCAGTGATTGATTGTTAATTCGGATTGCGTAATTAGATTCAATTTTAAAATCTCTTAAGTTGTCAATTAACATTCTATCAATAAAAGTTGGTTTATTTCTAATATCAAAAAAATTAGATTGTCTTAAATGATTATAAAATTGATTAATAGAGCAATTTAATTCACCAAAAATCTTTAAGAAGACAGGAGGTAGTGAATAAATGAATTCTTCTGTATTAAAATTAATTTCTCTACTTGGTTGTTGGAGCGTTATATTGTAAGATTCTAACATTTTATCTCTATTTATCCCCCAAAAGGTATCCGAAGATACAATATTTTTTGAACTATTAAACATTTTACTTACATTTGAATCCTTTTCTAAAACTTTCTCAACCAATTCGTTTTCTGGTTTAATATATTTTAATAAAATATTTTTCATTAAATCTCTTGAATTATGATTTTCAAAAGTAAAAACCAAGTCTTCACCAGTAAGTTTAAGTTTTAAAAAGAATTTATCTTCATTTTTAGTGTGTAAAGATTTAATATTCTTTAAATTTACAATTTTTTCATTGTTATTATCTTGGAATTTGACATAAAGTCTAGCAGAATGAACATCTAAAAAAACAATTTCATTATCTAAAATAGATTTTAAACCAAAAACGGTTTGATTGTTGTTCATTGAAAAGTAAATGGGAGGGGGTGTTTAAATGTGGCCAAGTGATTTAAAACATATTAACAATATGTAAAATTTAACAGCTAAATGTGACAAAAGTTTAAAAATCGACCAAGAGATTTAAAAACATAGTAAAAATATGTGAAATATACAATAAAAACACAAGGCCTCGGTATATTTTAACAAAGACACTTACTCAAACATATTTTTCTAATTATAATTTAATTTTCTTCAGCAACATTAATGTACTTAAAAACAAATCCATCCTTTTCATTAGCAAAGACCTTAATAAAAGCACTGAGTCTTTTTACCCTTAGAAATTTCTTAATAAGAGCTTTTAATCCTTTCTTGTTAATGACATCCTCTTTCACATTAACAAAAACATCATTGTTCTGAGATTTAACTTCTAATAATTTTTCTTTCTTTCCAGTGTACGTCTTAATTTTCTCGAATAAATGACTTTGGAGATCACTGGGAGTCAATAAATTGTCTGAAGCAGGTTGAGTGCAGTCGATTGAGAATTGTCTTCTTTTTACTTCAGTCTCGGACATTTTAGAAGGGTAAAAAAAATTGTAAAAAAAAATTTAAGGGGGATTATGGGGGGTATGTGGTAGGAAGGGTATGAGAAAGAAAGGGTATGTAGTAGGATGATACGTATGGTAGGGGTATGTATTGTATTAGTGGTATGATGATACGTATGTTAGGGGTATGTTGGAATGATAGGTATGATGATACGTATGATAGAGGTATGTAGGAATGATAGGTATGAGAGGGAGCTAGTATCAAAGGATTTTAGGGAAATCGTAACAAATTTTATGCAGAAATTAGTAAAGGTTATAGTGAAATGATACATTAAAATACTGAGTACGGTAAATTAATATAAATCCATTTATTAATATCAACATTACTTACCATTTTAATCTCTTCTAACCTTATCCCTCACTCTCATAACCCTCAAAATGCCATCTTCCCTTTTCACAAACAATTTCAAAACTTTCATTTTTGATCTTCTTAAAAAATACGATAATTCAAATTTAAATTTAATGATTTCAGGTGGAAGTTTACTCAATGTCTTAGATAACCCTTCTTATTCTTCTTTGGATACTTCAAATTGGTCTATCTATTACGCGGATGAACGTGTAGATCCAAATGGTTCAAATTATAAAGGAAGTTTGCCTTTTTTAAATAATTTAAAAGGTAAAGTTTACAGAATGGAAGTAGAAAACAAGGATTGTTGTGTGTTATATTCTAATTTACTTCCTAAAATTGATATTTGTTTATTAGGAGTAGGACCAGATGGACATATTTGTAGTTTATTTCCTGATACGCCTTCCCTTGATTCACAAGATAAAGTTATTTCAATTACAAACCCAAACGTTCAATTCCCAGAAAGAGTCACAACGACTTTAACATTTTTAAATTCTAATGTTGATAATCTTTACTTTGTAATTCCGGACAAGAACGGGGAAGTTAAAGAAGTTAAAGAACCACATTCTTCTATTAAAAAAAGGTTGAGACAGGATTACGTAATTGTATTGTATAAAAATGAATAAAAAATTTAGTATGCTAATGTTTTTAATAAAAATGACCTATTACACTTTGTGTTTATTGGTTTATCCCATTTGATACACCATACGTTTTCTTGTGAATTTTTCATAACTTGCCATGATTTTTAATAAAAATGACCTATTACACTTTGTGTTTATTAGTTTGTCCCATTTGATACACCATACGTTTTCCTGCAAATTGCCATGATTTTCCTAACCCTTTGTAAATTTTCTTGTAAATTGCCCTGATTCTCCATCGTACCCCATAAGTTTGCCATTCCCTATGCTTTTCTGTAAATTAAATTGATCTCACCCATTTGTAAATTACCTTGATCTCACACCTTTGTATGTTGCCACACTTTTTCTTAATTTCACACCCCACTCATAAATTATTTGGTTGCCCCTTTTTTTAAATTTTAACCCCTGTTTTAAAATGCTTCCCTTTGTTTTCTTTTTATCAATTTTAGCCAACATCAACCTCAATCTCGAACCAGACATTAAGAGAACAATGTACTTTACTTTAGAAAAGGATGCTTCTGATATGCAAATTAAAATTTACAAATTAGATGTAGATTCTAATATTAAATACAGTTTTACTAAAGATGATTTTAATAGTTATGATAGTAGTCATTACGAATATTCAGATGAAGACGAGTACGATGATCTAGGAAAGGAGTTTGTTAAGAAAATTTCTGATAAATTTACTTATAAATTAACTTTACATAATTTTGGAAGTGAAAGTGCTTCTGTTAATCTTCATACTCAAACTAATAATCCAATGGGAAATGAAGATGCGGATGTCAAAGCCATAAGAAAATTATTTTCAGATATTGAAAATTTATTAATTTCATTATATAATAGTAATATGAGACTCAAGACTATGCAAGATAAGAGTATTTTAGAAGCCAAAAGGATTATAAGAGGACTGTACATGTTATTTCTTCTTCCTATAATTTATTTTGCAGTAGGATTTATAAAAGTAAGAGCTACTGTTAATATGTTTGCACCAAAGAAAGGAATTAAGCCATAAAATAAAATGTGTTTGTTAAAAAAATTGTGGTGTATTAAAAAATGTTAACCATTTATTAACTAAGGGGTCCAGACCCTACAAAAAATAAGGGGAAAGGTCTCTGGGTCTGTTTAAATTACATGTCCTTAGACATAAATTTTATAAGGCATGTCCTTAGATTCAAATTTATGCATCAAAAATTTTATAGAACAGGTCCTTAAATCCATAAGCTTCTAGTACCACAACAAAATAATAAAAATAATAAATTTTAATTCACTACATGATCAATAATACTTTTCTTTTTAGATTCAATATCAATATCATCTCCAAGTTCAAATACACTTTCTATTACTGTCATTTCTATATTAGATGTCTTAAGTCCTGCTATTGCCATCCAATCATTTACTACTAATCCTCCTCCAATACAAGGAGATCCAGAATTAATAGTACCAGCTATAACATTTACTTCTAGTAATTCACTTAATTCTTTCTTAGATTCTTCACTAGTCCCAGGATGAACCAACATCCCCTGGTTATTTAAAGAAGCAAAAGTCCCTACTAATGGCTCATTCCCAATATTTTGTCTATAAACTGGAACTCCTAAAACTTGACTAATATTCTCTTCAGTTGTTCTATCAAGATCAGCATGAATAATACAAACATTATCATTACAAAGGACTACATTCCCTAAAGCATTAAGTCTCTCATCTATTCTTTTTACCATTATATGATCTGGTAAAGAATTCCTAATGTGCATTAGTTCCTGATCTGTAGTAGCAGAAGATAAAATTAAACCATTTTTATTTCCTCTAACTTGAGATCCAACCATAGAAATTCCATTTATAGTTGTTTCTATGATAGGCATATCAACATTTTCTAATAAAAATTTCAGAGTATTCCCAGTGGTACTCCTTCCTACAAGACAATAAGTGTTAGAAAAACTCATGTAGGCGCCTACTTCTGAACTTCCATGAAAATCGATTCTGAATGACATTAAAAAAAATAAAGGGGTGATATAAAAAAATTTATAACGGTTTTAGTTTAAAAAATGTTTATTTTGTGTGTAAGTAAATATTGTTTAATCCAATATACACATTTAATACACATGCATTTATTTTTATTACTTAGACACTACCCGTCCCATAGTATACACATCTACATATTTTACAACTTTAATAATGTAGCCCTTCATATAAAACATCCCTAGTCCTACATACCCTCATATTAACTGTCCGCCTAGATACGCCCTAATTTTAGCACGCCCCTTCTTCACTAGTCCTACATACCCTTATAACCCACATACCCTCATATTAACTGTCCGCCTAGATACGCCCTAATTTTAGCACGCCCCTTCTTCCTAATCCTACATATCACCCCCACTTATTTTTTATAAAAATCATAAAATAATGATACGTACTTCTTTATCATCCCCACTTCCTCCCTTTCTTCTCCGTCTATTATTAAATCTTGTAAAATTAATAAAATTAAAACTACTATTTGTGATAAACTACTTTGTTCAATTTTATTTATAATTTCTTTAAAATCTTCTTTGTGTCCTATTAATTTAATGGCGTACTCCAATAAAATTTTAATTTCAGGTCTCCACAAACTTTTATCTTTATCTTGTCTTTTTAAACTTGATATTTTTTTTAAAATTAAATCAAATTCAGTTTGTTCTTCAATTACGATCTCTTCTTCTTTGATATTTTTATTATTTTTAAAAATTGTTTTGGCTGCTGGATATTTGGAATAAAAAGGATTTGGATCTCTTTTTACTTTGTTTGTTCTTAAATCCGCCCTTTCATCGAGAATATCAAAATAATCATCAATTAATTTCTCTTCTTCTGTGAGTTTATAATAAAACCTTTTCTTTTCTTTAAAACTTGAAGTTGGTTCTAATTTTAAGCCTTTTGGTATTGCTTTATTTATAATTTTGGGTTCAATTTGCATTTGAATTTCATTTTGAATCTTAACATTCTCTAAATTCCCTAAACTCATTAAATTTAAATTACTTACGTTGTCTTTTTTTTTAATGATTTTTATATTGCTTTTATTGATAATAGGAGATTCTTCTTCACTACTACTTAATTCCCAATCTATTTCTCTATCTTCTAAAACATCTATTAACATATTTTTATAAAGAAAATACAATTCTTTTCCTTTAGAATACCTTTTATCTTCACAATACTCGAGTACATTAGAATAACCGTTTACTTTAGATTCTTCTTTAAGATTAATAAAAATCAATTCAATTTCTGATTTATTTAAATCCAAATTATTACATTTTAAGTATCTATGGATTTGTTCTAATTTATTTTCACCGTACTGGTCGTAAGCCATAGCAATTAAAAGTTTTTCTGTTGTTGTTAAGTCCATTAAGAAGGGGAGGGGGTATGTAAAGGGAATGTGTAGATGGGGCAAATGTGGAAAGGACGTAAAATGGCATAAAATGGCATAAAAGGGCATGGGTAGATGTGTAGGGGTAATGAAAAGGAGCAGTAAAAATATGAAGTATGCAAACATTAAAAAACAATTCGAACAAAGATTTATAATATTTAATTAAATTACTTTTTATAAAGTAATTTTCAGCTTGAACTTTGTTTTGTTAGCTCCACTATTAGAGGCATTACAATAGATCTTCAATTTAAATCTTTATATGTTATCCATGATCATTTCATCAATAAATCTATCGGCATCGAGCCCAAACGTATGTGACAATTTAACAATTCGCCTAGTTTTTTTTAAATATTTTATGTCCCGCCTATTTTTAAATTCGCCTTGTTTTTATCACTTTTTATAAAAAACTTAGACAAAAATTTTATAAATCCTAAATTAGCTCAGAAGAAGATAATGACATTGAATTAGAAAGACTTTTAGATGAATCAATGGCAAAATTTAAAAAAAATTATGCAAAAATTGAACGAGATAAAACTCAAATGAAAAAATTAATGGATGAAATTGCAGGAGATTTTACAGAAATTAGAAAAAAATTTAAGGATCTTGGGATTGATAATGGTGGTAACCACAAAAGGATTTGAAGCCTAATAAAAAGTTATATTAAGAATATTAATGTAGTTTTATTCATGTACCTTTGTCCGAATACGTGATTTTTAATACACGCTTACCTATGATTAAACTAAACACCCTTTACCCCCATACTTAACCCCATACTTTATTCTCATATTCACACTTGTCTATACTTAATTCCCATACACACGCTTGCCCATATCCAACACCCTTTACCCCCACCACCACACATCATCCCTATTTCCATACCACACTAACCCCTATGAAAAAGTTTTTTATGCCAGTCGAACATTTAAGAAGAATCCGAAGTGTAAATCAACAAGCAAACCTTAGTAATTTAGGATCTATTAAGTACTTACCTTATTCTTTATACACACTTATTTCTACTATCCCCATGCCATGGGAAAAGAATTTAAGAGTAGAAGTACTGTACCACATTAATGGAAGTTTATGTTTTATAAATTCAAAAAGGAAAATTCTAAAGGAAGAATTTATGCAAAAATGGCATAAAATTGAAAAACAAAAAGGAGGGAGATGCATGAAATACCCGATTTTTGAAGATGATGAAGAAATTTTTGAATATAAAAGGATTGATCATTATGATGTTCATGCTTCCTTTGGTATTCATAATCCCAATGATGCCCATAATCCCAATAATCCACATAATTCCTTTGATGTCTATTCGTCTTATTTAAATTTATCAAAAAAGAAAAATTTAAATTTTACAGCTTTTGAAAGAAGAAAAAATCAAAAATTACGATTGTATCATGAAATTTCATTTACAAAACAAAGTAAACATAAACATAATAATCAAAATGTTAATAATTCAAATATTAATTCTAAAAGTAGTTTTAATTTCATTTTTAAAAATACTCGATTTTTTCAAATTACTAAAATGAATTGGTTAGAAGTTTCTCTTATCATAATCAAACAAGCCCATGAGATGTTAAGTGAAATTTTAAGGAAAAAGAAATTAAGTTTTATTTATTTAGATTTTAATTTTAATTTAAAAAATACTCGTCCTCTCACAACCAAAGAAAGGAAGAAGTCCCGTCTTGGCACTTCTTTTCATTTGACCCGGGAGATTTGTAAATTTTTTAAAATGATTGTTGATTCTTTTGTGGTTTACAGGAAGGGACTTTGTGATTCTAAAGATCTACAAATTTCTTTAAAATTTATTTTTAGTAATGTGGGGATATTAACAGGAATTTATAGATTTAAATATAAAACAATGAAACAAATTAAAGAATGTAAAAAAATTGAAAATGATAAAAATAATGAAAATGATAACAATTGGTTTCCTTTTTGGAGGATTTACGTTTTTATGATGAGAGGTTATAATTCACTTTTACAAAAATATTTAAAAAATTTAAGTGATAGATTAATTTTAGGAAGAGAGTACAGGCTTAAGCCTTTAAAAAAACAAAGATTAGAAAGTAATTTTGATTTAGAATTAAAAAGGGAAATAGTAGAAGAATTAAAAGAAAAATTTAATAAAATACAAATAAATTTGATTTTAAGGCACATGAATGAAGCTTGGAGATGTTGGAAAGCAGATAAAAATTATGAGATTGTGGTCAATGGGGAAGGTAAGGAAGGTGGGGATGGTAAAGAAGGTGAAAATATTGGTGAAGGGGACATAGGGATCTTAGATGACCTCAATAGTCCTAACCCCACTACTACGACCCCCATTACATCTACCCTTAACCTTACTACTACCCCCATTACTACCCTTAATCCTACTAATACCCCTCCTACGACCCCCTTTACCATTCCTAACCTTACTACTACCCCCATTACTAGTACCACCTTCCAATATTATTTAAATTCCCTTATCTCTACCTTTGTTAATAGAAAAGCCCAGTGGTACATCTCCGATTTACATAAAATTCCTAAAAATAAAAAAGAAATCAATAAAAAAATGGGGAAATTAACTCGTCTTTATATTAAAGAAGAAAAAGAAAGGCAAAGGGAGTATTTGGCTTTAGGAGGGATGATCCCGGATAAAGGTATGGATTTTTATAAATCTTGTTTTGAATATTTCAAATCTTTAGGAAATCCTAAAATAAATTTTCCTGATAAAAATGAAATTAAATTTTTAAAATTGGCAATAGAAAAAAATGAAAATCAAGATAATGAAGATTTTGATGAAAATATTTTAATTTTTAAAATTAAAAAAAGTTTGTTGACTCAAAGGAAATTTAGAGAAATTACTTTATTAAAAAAAGAAGTTTATTCTATTCCTTATTTAGAAAAATTAACTGATACCTTCCTTTCCTCTTATTTGTTTTATGAGGCTGATATTCTCGGGATATTCCCTGAATATTTTAAACCAGGAGATGAAATTGATATGAAGAATATTTATAAAATGTGTAAAAAAATAACTGAAAGTAATGGAATTAGAGAAGAAACGTATAATGGGAAAGGGGATCTTAATAAGGAGGGGTATGCTGATATAAAAGTTAAGGGTGATCTTAATGAAGAGGAGTATGCTGATATAAAAGTTAAGGGTGATTCTAATAGAGAAGGGCATAAGAAAGGGGATCTTAATAAAGAGGGGTATGATATCCCCTTTAATCCTAATAACAACCCCCCTACAACTAGCCCCCATTCTGACCCCCCTACTACGCCACTTTCACTTAATACTACAATTCACCTTTACGAAATTTTATTTAAAGACGTCCTTAAATTAATAGACATCAATCTTCTGAAAAAAATCCTTTTACTTTTCATGGATCCAATTCTAGTGGATTACATAATAAGTAGGAATAATTGCACTCTTGTTTATAAGGATATGTCCTTTGAGAATCACTTAGGGTTTATTCCTGGACTAGCTTTCTCTCCTTTCATTTTTAAAATTTATTTAACTTTAATTGATTTTTATGCATTTAGAGAATTTGTTTGTTCAGGGAAAATTATGCGATATATGGAAAAGGTTTATTTGATTTGTGATTCTAAAGGCTGTGGTATCTTAAAGGAGAGTACGAACAATTTCTTAAATCCAGTTTTATCAAAAAATATTAATTACTTTTATAATTTTGAAATTATGAGAATATCTTCTTTTCCTAATTTTAAATTTGAAATGGCAGGAGTTGAAGTATCAATTGAAAGGAAATTAGATCATAGACATAATTGTTACAATATAAACGTTAATAATCCTAAATCCAATGATTCCAATAATCCTATCTTCAATAATTCAAATTTTTGGGATTTACAAAATGGTTTTTATGCCAATTTATCTTTAAGTTCTCAAACCCTTTCTCGTTTTAAATCTCGAGTAGATCAAATTGTCCTTACCAGTCAATCTTCTACTTTCCTTAAAGTCATTACTAAATGGAATTCTACTGTCTTAGGGTTTATAAACCAATTTAGAGAAATTATTCCTTTAAATTTTTTTATTCCCTTTGAGAAGAAGATTCAAAATGTCGTAAAACAAGGCATAAACTCAAAAATGCCTATTAGATTTCCTTCTGTGATATTTTATGCACCACAAGAATACGGAGGGTTAGGAATGTATAAAACAACAGTAAGTGATGATGGAAAGGATAATGAAAATATTAATGATGGTAATGAAAATATTAATGATGATAAGGATATACCTAAGGTTACTATTGATAATAATCTTTATAAAAATCCCCATAATTCTCATATCCCCCCTCACTCCTTATTTTTTTATTTTAAACCTTGGCTTTTAGAAATTTTAGATTCAGATCAAGCTTGGTCTAATTTTAAATCTTCAAATTTAATTTTAAAGGATGTGGGTCTCCCTAGAATGTCCACTCTCTTCCAAAAAAACAAAATTTCTTTTTATGATCGATCTTTTAGATTAGTACGCCTTTTTAAAAAATTTACTTCTCTTCAATACGATCCTCTTCCTTTTACAAATTTAAGACATGATGGTCTTCTTTATAATTTAGATCAATACAAAGATTCTATTACTTCTTATTTAGGGGGTCCTTCTCTAATTTTGAAACACACTCTTTTTAAAGCCACGTTTTCTAAAAATTTCTCTAAACTTTTTTGGGATGATTCGTATCTTTCCCTTAAAACCAACACTTTTGCCCAAAAACGTGGCTTAAATCAAATTCCAAATAAAAGATTTATTTTTTGGTGGTCCCCCACCATTAATAGGGCTGAAGTCTATGTGGGGTATGAGACAATTTTAGAACCAACAGGGGTAGTGATGCATGGGAAACTCCCTACTTTAAAAATGTCATATTTAGGGATTTTTAAGAATAATTTATGGAAGAAGATACAAGAAAGTTTAGTTTATGATTTTATAAAGAAAATAAGTAAAGGAGATTTTAATTTAGATTTCATTAAATTAGAAACTCCTACTAAAAAATCTTATCAATTTACAATTGGTTATCCTGATTTTATAATTTTAATTAAAAATTTGAAATTTTGGGTTGATATTCAATTGAGATGGGGAGATTTTGATAGAATGAATCCTAAGAAATATGCTAAAGTTAAATACGTAGAATATACTTCGCATTACCTTTCTAAATATCCTCCTAATACAAATGGAGGGATATTAATAGTATTTGATTTGTGTTATAATTTAGTAGATTATTATTATGAAAGTGATATTAAGAAGGGAAATGATAATGATGTTAATGATAATGATGGTAGGGATATTAAGAAGGGAGATGATGAAGATATCAAGAAAGGTGCTTTTAGTGAGGATGATAGTAATGGAGATGGTTTAAAGAAGGGAGACCACGATGATAATATTTTTTTTAATCAACCCCCTGATAGTATCCCATCCCTTGATTTAATATTACCTTCTATTTTACAATCTATTCTAAAAAATAATATATCTCTTCATATTTTAAGAGAAAGAATTAGATCTACCCTTGATATTTACTCTAAAGAAATCCAAAGTGTATCTTACCCTAAAGAAATATTTCATGATTCTTTAATTGTAGAAGATCGCCTTCTTTTTACTTCAAATCGATCTTTATTAATTTTAGACCCAGAGAGTGGTACAGTATTCCTTAAGGGGGTACCCCCTGGAGAAGGGAAGAAGCCCAGGGTCTTAAGGAATTTTTTGAGTGAAGATGTTTTTAAATTTGCAATTGAATCTAAAAAAGGAAATGTTTTAGGGAGAAAAGAAATGATAGAAGTTCTAGGGGGATACCAAGTGGATTACCCAAAAATTAATTTAAAAATAATAGAAAATGAAATACCGTGGTATAAAATAGGGGGGTATGTTTTGGGTGGTAAAGGAGATAGTAAGAAGGGTAGTAAGGGAGATATTAAGGAGGGTAAAGTTAGTAAGGAGGATAGTAAGGTAGATAAGGATGGTAGTAAGGTAGACAGGGAGATTGTTAAAGAAACCTATTCTATTGGCCCTAGCCTATACCTTAATACATTGCACTCCCCTACTACCTTATGCCCCCCTACTACCCTACACCCCCCTACTACACCTCATAATACTACCCTACACCCCCCTAATACCCATCTTAATACTAATTTTATTACAAACCTTTACAAAAATTGGTTCGGTATTTCTAAATTTACTTCTTTTTGTAGATTGGTTTTGATTTTAAAAAGTAATTTAGGGGATTTTAATGAAATACTTCCTGATAAAGACTGGATCAAAAAAGAAAGGGAAATGAAGAATAAAATTATAGAAAAATATTGTGAAAAGAAAGTTATGAATCCTAAAAAATTAAATGAAATTGAAATCAGAGATATAGTTTTTGGGATTGAAGATAATAGAGATAATGAACAAGAAAATATCACAAATGCGCATGATCAAAGGGAAGATTATCTTGATCAAAGTATCATTTATGATCAAGATCAAAGAGAAGATTATCTTGATCAAAATGTTATTTATGCTCGTAATCAAAGAGAAGAAGGCGATGATACGCATAAACAAAGGGAAGATTATGATTTAGATCAAAATAATATTTATGCTCGTGATCAAAATTTTATTTATGCGCATAAACAAAGAGAAGATTATGATTTAGATCAAATTTTAACCTCAATTTCTCCCGTATCTCCTAATTTTGAATTCCCTAAAAATCTCATTTACCTTTTTTGTTCTTTAACTCATTTGAATTCAATTTCTTTTTGTCTTGTAGTTCAAGATCTTAATTGTATTTCTCTGGTTTTTATCCCCCAGTACTCTACCCCTTCCCGTGTATTCTCTTCCCGATTTAAACCTAGAAAATTAAAAATTAAGGGTTTAGTGATAAATTCGGATGATCAAAGGATAATTGATGATTTAATAGAAAAATTTAGAATTGAAAATCCAATTTTAATAATAATAAAAGATAAATTAAAAAGTAATAAAGAAATAAAAATTATAGAAGAAGAAGGAGGGTGTTACTTGCCTGAAATTTGGGATTATTCTAGAAATCGGGAGTATTTTGATGAAGAAATGGAATATGAGCTAAGATTGGGGGTGTAAAGTAAAGGGTAGAGAAAGGGAAGGGGGGGTATAGTATGTGGAAGAGTAAGAGGTAGTAAGGGGGAGGTTATACAGGGGGTTTAGTAAGGATAAGGATATGAAAGAATTAAAGGGGGTATAAAGGGGGAGGTTATACAGGGGGTTTAGTAAGGATAAGGATATGAAAGAATTAAAGGGGGTATAAAGGGGGAGGTTTACAAGGGGGATATAAATGGCGTAAGGGGTTTAGTAAGGAAATTTAAAGAATGTAATTATATGTAAGCTAATGGAGAACATAAGTTTATGGAAATATACAACCCCCCAATACCTTAACTTTTCTTAAAAAATTGTACCCCTTTAACCCCCTCTCACAATATTTTATCCCTTTGACCCCCTCTCATTTTTATGCGCATAAATACCTATCACTTTTTAAAACCTTCAACTCTTTTCTCTTAATTTTCCTTTTAAAGAATAATTAATTTTCATATTAATCCAATTTTGATGGAAAGGGCATGTCCGAATTTAGGAAACTTAAATTTATAGACTCTACGGAAGACATTAAAAAGTGTGTGGATGCCGAAATTACTAATAAAAGAAAGAGATTAAAATTAACTAATTATCAAGTGGCTACTATGGAAGCCCATTTTGGAATAGACTCCCATCCGAGTCATACAACTAAGACATTTTTAAGTAAGAAACTGAATATACCTTTAAGAAATGTACAAATATGGTTTCAGAATAAGAGAGCAAAAGAAAGGGAGTGAAAATATAAGGATGTGATAAAAAAAAAGAGATTGTAATAAAAAAAAGGATTGTGATTAAAAATAAGAGATTGTAATAAAAAAAGAGTTTGTAATTAAAAAAGAGATTGTGATTAAAATATAGGTTGTGTTTTGTTTATGCGAAGTTTTAATTAAAATAAGTTTGTGTTTTGTTTATGCGAAGTTTTAATTAAAATGAGTTTGTTTTTTGTTTATGCGAAGTTTTAATTAAAATGAGTTTGTTTTTTGTTTATGCGAAGTTTTAATTAAAATGAGTTTGTTT
>DWIE01000207.1:0-18896 GCA_018248235.1 Choaspes benjaminii
CACTACTGTTTCACGGCACAAATAGGTGTGACGGTGGTATCGACCCAGTCGAACATATTCATGTTCTACCACCCGTCTTAAAATCTTTTACTACTAAGTGATAGTATTATCGCTACCAATTACCATAAGGTAGACTACATGCTTGTTTGATACGTCAGGACAGTAAATTATGTAATTGAGAAATGATTACATTTAATTTATACTTCATTTAGAAATCGCAATTAAATATGACATCTTTAAAACTTAACCAGGAGGCCGAACCCATTTTTGAATAAAACAGACGTTGTGATTTTGTCTGTATGCGAAAAGTTACCTAAATCTGAGTCAATATATGTATAAAAAAATAAGCAGGTGGTATACCACATTGCACCTACATCATCCGCTTGCACTTTCAGCTGATGGCACTGTAAGGTCCTGTACGGTACTAGAGGTACTGTGTAGGTTTAGTTATTAGATCGTACACGGAACTGCGGTTCTACGAGATTGTCCACATTAAATCTGCACGGCACACGTACCTGTTAAATTAATTTATTTAACAGGCTGTAATTGATATAAATCGGTAATGTTCATGAATTTTGATCCAATTGCTAATTAATAATTATTGGAATTAACTCACACTTACACGGGAATTATCTATAATAGACATTTGCGAGAAAGTCGCATTTAAAATCCAACATTTTCTCATTTAATTCACAATTTTTGTTAAGTTTAGGTAAGCAGTTTATTTAAAACTGAACACAGTATTTTTACTTGTTGGTATACTTAAAACTTAATTAATTAGCTTTTTAAAAGAAATCGCATTTAATTCTAAATTTATCCTTTCTGAGAAAAACTAAACAACATTTACGACTAAAGCCGTCACGTTTTTAATTACGCCTACATTTATGAGATGGTTTGACATTTTAAAAGAGCAAAGGATTTATTGGGTTGAAAAATAATTTGATAAACAGTTAATATTGCCCCACACTGTTCTGTATCTTGTCTATCTGAATATAAATAATGTTCTGATGGGATTCGAAAACAAGTCTGCTAGCGAACTAAAAGTTATTACAGTATCACAAATCTCTGTATGTTGTCATAATAACGTAGCCTCCTCTTATACTCGTATTTGTAACAGAAAGTAGAAACAGCAGAATGGGAGTTATAAAACTTAGTTTATTCGATGTTACTTTATGTATGTGACTCGCTATTTCGTACATGAAAGTTTAAGTAGATTTATAGTGAGTTGCTTGCGAACACATTTACATAGATATTAATTTATTAGCGGTCATAAATCAGTCTTTAAAATTATGCCAATACCAATTTGCATATAAACGTGAAGCGGGGAACTTTGGCATCGATGTAAATTGAACAAAACTTCTCATTTGCACGCCGGAATTTTCATTAAAGTAATACATGTTTAGTCAACAATTAAGAAATAAACATGAAATTAAATAAAGACATTTATAATTTCTGGTAAAATATCAAGCTTGCCTACTGAAACAAGGGAATGTTACTTTTCCCTGGGATTCTCGAAAAATCCAACCTCGTTACGTAAATGGAAAAGTACTCTTAAGTCCGTCAAAGCTTTGACGCCACAAAAAAAGCTTAAACAACTGGCCAGAATAAATATTATGAGAAAATAGACATCGGCCGGCCAATAAACGGAAAACATTAATGGTCCTAATTGATGTTATTGACGCAATGAACGGCCGCGTTATCGTGGTTCATTAATGAATTGTTTTATCTATTTCCGTAGCATTCAACAGTACTTTGCAATCAAAACTAGTATTAATTACAAATGACTTTTCTAATTTTATAAACCAAGTACTTAACGTAAGTATTGAATGTGGTAACAATTTTCTACAAGTTCCACTCATACATTACATTCAATTATTGGATTGCATAAATTCCTTCCAAGACAAGTTCAGTTAATACATAGTGGTAGACGATCACATAGTTAAAGCAACGCCGATGTGTATGTGGTTATGAAAATATATTGTATTTTATTACATATACGTATGAGAGACATTCCATTTGCAATGACAGTAACAGGAAGTGTTAATAAAAATACCCAACGTAAGGCGGTATTTGTATTTTTAAGATCGTTTAGCGTTCCGTTCCACGCTTCAACATCAGCTTTACTACTCATCAATGATAAAATATTTTTCAAATCGCAAATCGAGAAGCTACTGTTAGTTTTTCCTGATTGTCTTGTTTCTCTAATATTAAATTTGCGATAAACATTCTATCAGTGCCTCCTAGGCATTAAAAAATATTTATAATTACTATTTATTTTATATGCAATCAGTTGGACGTTAATGATATATTTATGACCGTGATTTTATAAAATTTAAAAATTGTTCGTCAACCTATAAATAAACTGTTATTTCACATGAATGAAATGATTGCTTAATTACATAAGTAACTCTTGTTTTAAGGAATGTAAAAATAAATATACCTATTAATACAAATCACCCATAAAATAAATATATGTTGCTTACTATGAGGCTGATGTATCCATGAATGCTGTTGTACGCAAGGATCAGATCCCGGAAGCTGCCGTCGCAGTAGTTACACGATGGTTCTGTGGGCTTGGTCAAGTTCAGCTTAGTTCTCCAACCGTCCACCAGCTTGACTAAGGGCCCAAAGTCAAGGCTGTCATAGTTACTCTTTGAAGAGCGTTCTTTCAATGCTGACAGAAACTGCGACACGTCCACATTGCTGCCGTTGTCATTTGAATCTTCCGTCGCCAATAGCATCTCCTCAAACAAATTGGATAGAGCTTGAGTTATGTTCGATGTGTTATTGTCCTCGAACGCCATTTTCTAGAACAAAGAGTTAAACATTGATACTTAGCTTTTCATGACCTCGCAACAAAGTTAGTAAGGAACTTCGGAAGTTGTCAAGACTTAGCGTTCCACGTCAGAAAACCTTAGAGAAACTTTGCGAAATAGGTAACAAAATTGACGCCTACACGCGAGAGAGTTGGAAGTTTATACCTACTCAAAAATAAGTTTGTTAAAATAATAAGTTGACATTAATTACAAAAATATCTAAATATATCATGTCTTTTCAGATAGGGAAAATTACTTTTACCGCAGTCCGTTTTTTTTGAACATATCATAAGTTGTTGCCATTAATATTTTTAAAACATTTAGGTGCTTTATTTAAATCTGATCAATTAGAATATACCACCATATTATGTTCTCTCTAAACAAAGTGAAAAAAGACGGGCATCTTCAGCGCAGTCATCAAAGCCCTTTAAATATAAAGGAATAAAAAAACGCAGAGAAAAATATGAATACCCAAAGGGAAAATGAAAATGTTGGAATGAGTTTTTTAAAACTGCCAGCTCTTTGTCAAAGCATGATTACACAATGCCTGCAGGATACGATTTATACGGTGCAATGAATATTCCATAGAAGACGCGTTACTTTTTGCGTATTCTCTTAAATATGTGTACGAATTTAAAAAATATATACTTTTTCCTGTATAGCTCTGCCCAGGCTAGATTCGTTTTAATTTGGTTAATGAGTAGGGCGAACAGGCTTTGCTCGAAGTTTTATTCTGATGCCCAAATTGAACGTCACAACTCTCTCTCGTAGCGAATACGAAAGAAATCAATAACAACAATGCTAATACTTCAAAGATTCAAGACGTGCCGTTAGTAGTTTCTTTTAAATATTTATTTTTGTACTAACAACGCGTTTTTCGAGGAAATACATAGTTGAACTTAAAAAGCAAAGCCCTATCTGAATACAATATGTCATCTAAAGCATTGAAACCGTTTCCAGGTTCCTCGAGTTCTATATTACATATATAAGAATTCCTCGTTTAAATATATTATTAGATAAGATAACTCGGGGATGCATAAGAATTACTAGTCCGCCATCTTGGCCGGTCCACCATATTGGATTCAGAAATACGTAATTTAGCTATCCGTGCACTGTTATCCAAACTAAACGTGCAGACAATATTTCAGCTCATTCGGTTGAGGATAACTGCTTTTAATTCAGTTGTTGGATTTGACCCGTAGAAACAAACATTAAGGCTTGTTAATAGCAGTTTGTGTTAATGAAATTTACATATCCAATATATGTTCGACCTATAATAAGACCTATTTGTGCCGAAATGATAGTGTTCGCACTACTCGTATTTCGGTGTAAAGGTGTGATAACCAGCATACGCAGAATACGAGGCGTTTGATCTATGTCCTCAAGATTATCACCGCATCTGTGGTTACAGATGACATGGGTTGCAGTAGCTACTTACCGGTAGATAGACCCGTGTCCTACTTCGTAATATAAAAAAATGAAAGCTTAATCTTAATATATATAAATCTCGCATCTCAGTGTCCTACTGTAGACTACTATCTACGAAACCACTGTACTGAACAGTTTCTTTTTGTTTCTAAATATAAACAACGGGGCAATCTCCAGCGCAGTCGGAGTAAATAGACAGATAAAAATGGAATAACCCACTTATATATACGAGCGATATTCTCACGAATTCGCTCGCATCACAAAAAGTTTCATCCTCTTTTTCACTACCTGAGAGCATGAATTTTCAAAAATCCTTCCGCAGTGCGTACCTACAATGTAAAAGGAAGCCGAATGCAAATTTTCATGATCCTAGCGCCAGTAATTTATAGCTGTGCGTTGATAGTCAGGCGGCTGTACCTATACTTTTATATATATACACATTACGTTTTTATGTACATTTATTTTCCTTTGAATGCGTCCACTGAGCGATTATTCTATTTACGTGACCATCTCGGTAACTAAAACCGCAGATAAATACGAGTTATTATGTTCTTCGAAACCCAAGTAACTTAATATCTCATAAAAATATCCGTCGATGTATCGCGTGCTTGTCACTAGAAGGCATTGAGCAGGAAAACTACGCGATTGAGAGGTACAGTACCGGGAATTGATCTCACGCAGAACATGTATCCTGTTACTCGCTTTCACTGATAATCATGATATTCGGAGGCTTTTAAAAATATTTTTTAATGAAAGTTAAAGTAGCAAAAGAGCGTTCAGTTCACCTGATGTTAAGTGACCACTGCAGCCCATGACAATCGTAACAGATTTTAAATAGACAAACGGGAGGTAGAACACGAAAACAATCTGACGACCTCCGTGGCGCAGACGGTGATGAGCCGCGAAACGTGAGATCGAAGCGGGTTCGATTCCCGCGCCGAGACAAATTTTTCTAATTTGTTTCATGTCCAGAATTACCTTACGGGTGGTAAAACATGAATATGTTCGACTGGGTCGGTACCACCATCACACCTATTAGTGCCGTGAAACAGTAGTGTTCGTACTACTTGTGTTTCGGTGTAAGGGTGTGATAGCCAGCATACGGAGAATACAAGGCGTTCGGTCTGTCCTCAAGAGTGGCACCGAATCTATGATTACAAATGTCATTGGCTGCGGTAGTACCTGGTACCTGTAAGTCAGTGTGCTACTTCATAGCATAAAAGAACATCAATTATTCAAAAGTTGAAAGGGGAAAAAATTAATCACTGTATTTCTCCGCAGTCTACCACAATTCGTCAGTAGGAGTAGGTAATGCAATAGTTAGCGAACCTATTATCGGTAACATATCCCATCTGCGGATTCCAAACCGAGTAACTGTTTTTTTCCCAATTGAAAAACCCAATAATTTTGCCCACTTTATTGACCAGTACAATATATAATAGAAATACGATATCAGTATGTAAATTTCGACATATCTGACCAGCGGTTCCATGGTGTAATGGTTAGCACTCTGGACTCTGAATCCAGCGATCCGAGTTCAAATCTCGGTGGAACCTGCCTTTTTGTTAGTTTTTTATTAATTTAATGTTTTAATTACTTTTTTTATTATAACAAATTCCATAATAGAAAAATGGTATATTAGTTGTAAAAATTATTAAAAAAATATTGTTTTTTTGTTTTTTACAATAAATTTTAAATTATGAAATGCAATCATTCTATATCTTTGTATAGTTTTTATTTTTTATATTACAAAATCTGAACGTAATACAAAGCAATTTATATGTACAATTTGGAAAGTGAAACTCCTGGTCGCAAATCAAAATAGATAAATTATGTAGATAGTGTCGAGGAAATAAAGGATGCGTCGATCGCGCGCTATAATTTCATTACTTTAGTGCTTCTAATTTATTAATGACTTGCAGCTATCTTCGTGTGTTGGTTGATTTCTAACGATTGCGATAGGCACATTTGCCTTTATATCAGTTCCCATATATGCCATATACATCCAACTAGACGTTTTTCAACAATAGATAGTGAAAATATATACAAAACAGAATTGAAGCTACTTTTTTTTAATTTTGTTGAAATCCATTAGAGGCAATGAACGAAAATACAGTTATGTTCACATTTTTAATAAAAACATTATTTTATTTTATTCTTTATAGAAACTTACACTTGACAACTGATGTATGACAAATGTAGCAAACAATTGAAGGCCAATTACACGTGTTCACTTCTAACACGCTAACATATAAAAAACTTGAGAGACAGTTATCAGCTAATTTCATCATGTCGCTTTTTGGCTGTCGGTGTGCGCGCGCATATTAAAAATTATACTCTCTCATTTTTCCAAACGCGCTAGAAGAAGTATAACTTCAAAAACCCGCTCATTGCAGGTGATGCGCGTAGTTCGTGGCACAGGTGACACGTGGGACAGCCGGGCGCGCGCCCGCGGCGTGCCCGCCTCGTCTTCGCTCAACGGCATTGGCCTGGTGCCAGACGAGCCGCCGGATCTGTATCAAGAGAATGAAGAGCTCAAGGTGATGGGAGAATGTTACCGATTTCATTGTCATTGTGATACATTAAACTGATTATTTATTTAGAATTAGAATAATGATGCTAACCATTTGGCAGTACGTATCTAATGACAGCGATACCATCATTACTTAGTCAGAGGTAGTAGGTGGAATCCGTTTAACAAACGAACAATAATATTCTACGGTTTAATAGCATGTTATGCGCAATTTATTATATTAATACTGATTTTCTAAACCAAGAGCTAAAATAATTCTATAAAATGTTTCCTATTTGGTCAACACTGCAGGAGGAGGTACAAAAACTAGCAGCGCAGATCGAGTTCATGAAAATAGTGCAAATGGAGATGCACAACCGACACTTGCGGCCCCGGCCCGGTGGCTACTTCACTGCAAACGCGACAAATATACCTCAAAGTCCGGTACTATCCAAGACTATTAATATTTCACAGGTAAGCTGTTCTTCCTATAATTACCATCCTTATATATACCTCAGCTAATCTATTTATCTACATATATAAAAAAAGGATAACTGACTGACTAATCAACGCACAGACCAAACTACTAAGGCTAGGGCCTTGAAAATCTGCATACGGGTTCCTTTTACGATGTAGGTGAGCACTAAGGTAGGGTTTTTGGAAATTTAAGAAATTTTGGAATTGGTAAAAAAGGATGATGAGTCTTAATTACGCGAGCGAAGCCGCGGGAGAAGCCCTCGTGTTATATAAGCTATAGTTAAATAGATCAGATTAATTAGGTTAACTGTTTGATGTCATGAATGTAACAGCGTATTAAACATACTTCTAGTGCTACGTTGGTCATGTATTAATACATATCCATCATATTTACGGTATTAATACAACAATCTTTTGCCATTTTTAATATTGAACTTGATTCCATAATATACGTATTATAACGCGGTACCTACTGTACATGGGAGAATGTATATTACATATTATCACTACTTACGTTTCGGTGTAAGGGTGTGATACCGAGCATACGCAGAACCTGAGCGCGTTCTAGCTATGTCCTCAGAGTAGCACCGCATCTGTGGTGACAGATGTCATGGGCTGCTATTGCTACTTACCAGACGGTAGACTACAAGTCCATGTGATACTTCATAACATAAAAAACATTTTCAAATTATTTGTGGACTATTGAAGAGATTGTTATTTTTTTAGGCATTATAATTTTTGATTATGTGATACTAGGAGAGCACAGAGTGGGCTGGGCCCGTGTGACTGGTGGCGCTGAGCGACAGCGGCTGGTCTTGGCCCGGGCCGGCTGCGCGCCGCGTGCGCACCGCAGTCGACCCGCGACCGCCTGCCTTCGTCTAACACTACTACGTTTGGACATACATGAAAAGCATCCAACCCACAACAATATACATCGTATTCCAACTTGATTAGGCTCATATAAGTAGCACAATAACAACAATAATAAACGAAAGGAAGATTATATTCAAAGTCATTTCAAATCAAATTATAATATTTTATGTGAATAAATCTTAAATTTTCTCATTGCAAAATTTGTGTGGGTTGGAATATTTTGGCGTAACAAACTATTATATGTGCGTCCTGAGTAGTCGCATCGCGCATGCGGTTTCTACACAAAAAATATGGACTAGTTTGAACTTGTCCAGGGTGAGTGTGGGCGTGGATATATTCCGGCGTTATATGTTGCGTATGCGCAATTCCATTGCTTCACAATCCTATTGCGCGATGCATCGTCACTCAGGATGCTTTAGGCAGTCGTCGACCGCGCTTGTCGCTTTAGTTCAATATATATATACAATAATATCCCACGCTGTGCTGGCCAGTTTTCTTTTAATAAATTATGTGAAACAAAAATAACCATCTACCGTAGATCTCCCGTGATCAGATATATCACGAGAGGCCCATAACACAGAAGTGTAGTCCTATCTTCTAATCTTACTACCACTACTTATACTGTGTAAAATATCGTAAGGTAATATGTTATGTCATGTCTTTTAGCGTTCTTAGCACAAAAAACTTTCTGCCGAAGACTCCAACAGTTTGCATTTACGTCATTCTTCGCCCATCATATCTCCAGTATTCTCTTCCAACTGTTCTAAAATACAAAGTTCTAATATCATATATAATAGGTAAACAAATGACTACTGCACTTCTTGTATTTCAAATTTATAAAACATAAATGAGCTTTATTTATACGGGTTTTATTTTCTGGTAGCATTCAGGACAACTCTATAAAAGTTAATATATATTGTTATATTAAAGTTAATTTTATTGCCATATGTAAACTTAAATATTACGTTATGAGTTTTAGGTGTATTTGTGGGTACAGTGATAGTTGTTACTATTGTTTAATATATTAAGTATTCTTTTAGATAAAAACGTAACAAATACACACAATCTTATATAACTACTGCTTTAAAATCTGAATTTCAGTGTGCTCATTCTGTAGAATTATTATGTAACAATGAAATTTTAACATGTATGTTGAAGATTAAAGTGTTTAGAAAAAATACTTGGAAATGCTTACGTATTGTATTTGTATGTATAATTATGATTACAGGGAAAATGATATCCCCACCATATTACCAGAATATGTATCTACATTAATATTACATACTTATATTGTTCATATCAGATCATTAAAGGAGTAATGAATGTATTTATGTAATAACAAATGTAGTAGTTCTATGAAATTCATACTTAGCGCACAACTGCACTTGTTGACAAAATTTTCGATACACAAAGAGATATTTTTCTAGAATCTTTATCATATGTTTTAAACAATTTGCAATACTCAATAGAGATTTTTAATTAATATGATAAATATATTTATACATTTTTAGTGTGTATTAAGCAGCTTTGTTGTAAGTGAATGTTATCTTCTAAATCTGTAGATGTTACATTGCAATTTCTCCTGACGATTAATAGCAATAAGTTGAATGTTTGTATGGTGTTAGCTATATAGGTGTTATGTATAACTATTTCAATGTATTACTAGAGTATTAAGCTTGAGTAATTAAAATACATACATAGTGATGTGGACAATGTCATTAAATAATCTAGTCATGAAGTTAGGTATAAGATGCATTATAAGTGTATTGTGAAGCAATTATTATTTGTTACATTATTTGTATATCATAGGAATATAATGTTGAACGAAGTATGTTCATCATTAGGGCAGACAATAAAAAGGTTCAAATTTTAAGTTAAAGTAATTCGCGGTAAATTAATAAAATTTTATTTACTATACCAAATTATTAATTTAAAGTAGTACATTATGAATATTATTGATGTGTTGTTGATAGTAGACATTATATTATAATCATCTATAAATAAAGTTATAATAATAAAATTTGTATATACAAATCGAAATGAAGCATCAATTCTAAAATGTTGTACATAAATGATAATTATTCATAGCTTCTTATGTTCGTTTTAATTTACTGTCTGTGATAAGAAATGTATCATTTTCAATGAATTTATTGAGTATTAATAACTTACTAATCCATTTTGTTTTAGTCTTAAGTGACATAAAAATATAGTTTTTGCTATAAATTCTAGTTGGTTTGCAGAACCTGTGCAAAACAGCATGACTATAAATGTTTTTTTTTACATAATTTAATTCCTCCAGTCTATTCCACCATAAAATACATTATGTGTACATTGCAGCATCAGCTTTACCTTTGGTTTACCTAGTTTTTATTAACAGGATCAAGTTATTTTTATGGTAATAAGAGTAGCAAAATAGCATGCAGTTCACTGCAGCAACACCTGTTAGGGTAGAATGGTTTACGGATGGTAGAACATAACCATGTTCGACTAGGTCGGTAGTGTTCTCACTACTTGTGTTTCAGGTAAGGGTGTGATAGCCAACATACGCATAATACAGGGTGTTTGATCTATGTCCTCAAAAGTAGCACCGCATATGTGGTTATAGATGTCAAAGGGTGCAGTACCCAATTACCATCAGGTTCACTGCAAACATGTGTGCTACTTCATAACATGTCTTCAAATAGATCTATAATCCTGTTTGAAGTTCGTATTCTCTGTATTATTACTCCTAAGGGCTAAGATAAATGCCTTTATATATCCCCTGCATGCTGGCACCCATACCCTTCAAACTGAAACACAACTCCCCAGAATTGCTTCATAGCATTAATAGGTGTGGGGGTTACACTTACCCAGGAGAACCTGGTTAGGTTTTACCAATTCCTGGCAACATTTAAGTTTCTCTAGAGATATTACGAGTTTTAAAGGCAAGAGTAAAAAGGCAGCATTTAGGAAAGTGAACCAGATTTTAGACCCTATCACCAACCTCAGTTTAACATCTGGTGCAATCATGGCTAAATAAGCCTGTTATACAAAAAATAAAGTTAGTTCTATCTTTTTGTCGTGAGATGTCAGTGATTGTGAATAACCATAAATTTAACCCATAGAAAATGTTTAGGTACATAGACATATATTTTTCTCTTCCCATATGAAACAGGGCTGCTACAAAGATGTAAGCAAAGTGAATAATATTACTACGATACTAAATGACTAGTCATTGGAATTTCCACAACAATCAATAATGTAATATAAGTATAGGCAGCCCCGTTACTATTACATCATTGTTGTAGATTATATAGAGACATGCAGGGAAAAACATTGTATATTGTTTTTTTTAACTTTACAGGTGAATGCTTGGAAGGATTTAAAAAATTCTAATTGTCTTTGCTAAGATTGATAACAAAAACATGCGCTAACTCTGATCAATAAAAAGACGAATAGACAAACCGGTATCAAGTTTAAAATATCCTAATATAAACTCAATAAATAGCTGGAATATCATTTTAAATTTACCTATAAATTTTAATTCAAGCTATGTTGCAGTTTGTAGTCTCGGTTAGCATACACTGGATATATGAGACTACTATCATAGCGGTCAGGAGTAGGCAGCTTTGACCAACTTCAATGAAGATGGGTCTATTTGAGGCTGGTTATAGGTGTCATAGGCTGCAGTATCCTCTAACACCAGGTGAATTAAAACAACACATGCCTGTTTAGAAAAAAAGAAAAGAACAAACATACAATGTTTTTCCTGCACGTATCTATCTTAGAATTGTTCAGAAAATGTTAGATGTTATGTATTTAAATTGTGTTTTGTTCCCTCTTAACTTTTGTAGAGCTAAGCTCCTCAGTCTTTAGGTGTTGTTAGAATTAAGTTATCAATGTGATATCATGTTAGATATAAAGAAAATAGGTACAGTGTTTAGATGTTGTTATGATATGTGTAAGATAGAAGCTTATATCATTTTAACCTATATAAAATAATATCTGTGTTTACTTATGTGAAATTCCCAATTGGTACAAAATGTAAGTCCATAATAGGATGCTTTTCTTTAATGGGATGGCGTTTCGGCTCTTGGCCATTTTGCCAATTACAAGTTTAAATTTTGAAATGATAGAATGATAATATTAAAATGTTGGTGATGCACATTTTAATATTGATCTTGGAGTATTTGATTAAAAACTCCAAGTGCCAGCTCGCACAGATAGAAGTTAACTGGGCTAGGGAGACCCAGTTTTCACACCACGCAAGAGTCTATGTTGTTAAATTTAATTTAATCAACAATTAGAGTAGCAAACGGGCATGCAGTTCACCTGATGTTAAGTGACCACTGCAGCCCAAAATAACCTTAACCAGCTTTAAATTGTGACCCATTGTTCTAGTCAGTCACAATGGTGTTGCTACTCTTGAGGGCTAAATTGGTCTCCTCATGTATCTAGTGTGTGCCGGGTGCCACATCCTTCAAGCTGAAACACAACTCATAAGAGCTATTTCACAGCAGAAATAGATGTAAAAAAATATATATAATAAAACACATCACATTATTCCATGGTCTTTGACAAAACAATGTCAGATCAGATTGAAGAAATTGGTTTTTTTTTTAATTTTTATAATTAAAATTTGATCTACCATACATCATGTTCAAACACCTACATTTCACTAAATACTCCATTTTAAAAAAAAACTCAACATACTATACAAAATAATTTGTGCCAATTTAAATCTAAGTAATTTTGTGTAGATTATATTTATAGTTTTTATCATAATTTTATGACATTTCAATGTGTACTTAAAGTAATAAATTAATGTTTATACTTCGTGTCAGTGTAATATAGAACTGAAGTAATAAGTATTGTTATTCTCTGATACTTAGTTATAGGGTTCTGGTAAGTTCTGTTTTTAAATTAAAGTGAAAATATCTGTTTACAGTGTTTTATTTCATAAATGAACCTTTCAAAGGGGCATTTTCATATTACAATATGTCTAATCTTAACCATTTTGTTATGATATTTGTACTTTACTACATCTGATTGAGTTATGTCAGGTGATAAAAACAGTAAATGTAGTATGGGTTAATTTAATGGACTAAACAACTTTGGGCATATTTTGCATAAAGATTCATTACCACCTGCAGTTTTCCAGACATCAATGAAATTCGAAAATGTATCTAACTGCCGGAATTGAACTGGCAATCTGAAGTTTCACAAACCCGATAACCATCATTTGTCCCATGGAGGTAATCACACCTATTGCAATTTAAGATGTGATCACTAGACACAATTACAAGCAGTTGTATATTTGCACATGCACTCACAGTGGTTATTGCACATTTTCACTAGAACCCTTATGATGCATATATTTGCTTTATTAGCAATATTTCTGGGTCGGGTAAGTAACAAACAAATGAAATCTATTGTTGTAGCTGGCCATATTGATTAGTCACATGGTCTTCCGAGCACACCTTGCAGCTGTATGTCCATTGTTTTAGTAGGATGGGCACCTGGCGGTCCTCGACTGTTCATTTCGCATGGAGTTTTCTCATGCAAACGTGCAAGCTGTGGAATGAGCTTCCTCCCGAGGTTATCCCTGCATGCTATGACATGGGGTCCTTCGAACAAGGTGTAAAAAGAGTCCTTCAAGGCCGGCAACGCATTAGCAACTCACCTGGTGATGTAAATGTTCATAGGCGACGGTAATCACTTAACACCACATGAGCCATCTGCCTGTTTGACCTCTATATAATATTTAAAAAAAGGATAATATTACTTGAGGCCAAGTGAAACATCTGTTTGAGACAATTTATTGTTAATTTAAGGATGATGTCCTACTAACTGTATGTGATGTTAATACAAAAGGAAATTAAAGACTACTGTTGTATTATTGTGCATTGTTGCATATTTAGACACTTTACATGGAAAGCTCTCAACATTTCAAACTTATGCTGCATATAATCCAGCCTCAAGTAATCACTGGTAATTATTTTATAGTATTTTGACTAATATTGTTGTTTGATTTTATGCAAATACATGAACATGCTACATATCTATTATCACTCCAGGCTTCAATTGTTGGTTTAAATTTTCTAGACGAAAAACTGAAACAGTGATGAAAATGAAGTGTGAACACCGGTAACTGATGGTACATATGATAGGTACAAAGGTACCAATTCGTTCAGGATAAACATTACACCATTTATAAATATCACACAAAAAACATATTGTAATTTAAAATTAAGCCTATTTAATTATATTACATTTTAAGTTCTCACCATATTAATCAAGTAAGTCGTCAAAAATGTCATTGTTATCTTTTTTTAACAATGGAACACTTGCACACAGGAACTGCAACTCACTTTGAACTGACTTAATATTGTCACCACTCTCAAAATTGGCCTGCAATAAGTCCAGCACCTCCAAATCCTTCTTCGCGATGTCACACAACTTCTCCACTGATGACAGTTCTTCTTCTTCAGCAGTAAGCAATGCCTCCATTAGAGCACCCCTTTCCACCCTCTTCCTCAGTAAAGTAACTTCCTCATTAAGTTTCTCACAATCCTCGACTGACACTTGCTCTAACTGCACCTCATCCTCGGGTAAAAGAACGTTAGAAGGTATCTTCAGAACGCGTTGAATCTCTGCATCAATAATTTCGAGAGAGGGCCCCGCTCGCTCGCAGTACAAACGAATAAGTTTATCACAAGAATGCGTTAACGTAACTTTATCAGTTTCGTTGAGATCAAGCGACTCCTGCAAATATGATTCCATATCTTTTACACCGCTTTGAATTTTCTGTTCCACCATCTGTCGCACGGCAATTTTAAGCCGTTGTGCGCCAAAACCAAAGTGTTGCGTTTCATATTCTTCATCAGTACCCCCAGTCCAAGGTTTTGTTTTTATCATATTGGTAAGGAAACAATATTTATTATGACGAGAGCACACTGAAAATCTACTATTTGAATTTACCAAACGGACAATTTCAAAGTTTGAAACATTTACAAGACGTTGACAGTGACATTCCGTTTTTGTTTTTAAAATTAAAAATTTTACGGCTTCGTCGTCTTCCCTTACAGCCTATATTCATTGTTTCTTAGTATTAAGTTGATAATATTAAAATGTTGGTGATGTACATTTTAATATTGTTCTTAGAGTATTTGCCGGGAAACTCTAACTGCTAGCTCGCACAGTTGGAAATTGACTGGGCCAGGGAAACCTGAAAAATATACCCAGTTTTCGCACTGCGCAAGAGTCTATGTCGCGATTACATGTAATTAGTCCACTACAAAGTCACTTAATATAATAATCATAACACTAAAGACAACGGAAACTAATTAAATAACACCAACACAACTCCGAACGAAGAATCCTGCCGCTGACAGTGACAGGTTTAGAATGACGTTTGACAGTATACCAATGTTGCAAGTCTCCGCGTGTCTTATTTAATATGTACTTATTTATACAAAGTTTATTTTAATTAGTATGATTTATTGTAATTTATAGAGACTTAATCGAGATTCAAGGATACATTAACATAACTTATATTTTCACTGATCAGTGATGCGTGAGTTTTCAATATGTGTGTGATGTATTTCAAGTTGGTTTTAATGATATTTTCGAAAATGTTATGTCATTTATGTAATAAATACAAAAAAAATTAGAATCAGCGAAAAAGTGCTTAACAATTAGTATAAAAGAATAAGCGCTTTGTTTTCTACGCAAATGAAGTCGATGGAATTATTTTGACAAAACATAAAGTAAGGTTTATTTTATACAATACATTAACTACAAGTTACTCATTCATGGCAATAATGAAGTGATGGGAATAAACTAATAAAAAAATTTTATGTAGTCATGTTTATAGCCGTGCTTGAAACAGCTTTTATCGTCCTATCGAATATGATGATGCAATAAACAGAGTACGTGAAATACCACTGTATTTCAGACACTTCTGACCCAAGATTTTTTGGCATATAATTTAACATTTTAAATAATCGTTATAACGCTGGCAACGCTTTAATCTAGTGTTAGTTAAGTTAATTTGCTAATCTTTGCAGTAACCGAAATATTTTTTGTCTATATGCTGATTAAAGAGAAACAACATTGGGTATTCTAATATACGAATAAAAATAAGAAATGTATAATGACTCACTAATAGGTATAAGTGAACATCTATAGTGTTTTGGCGAGATTCTTCCGAGTGTCATGTTCGGAGTTGTATTAGTGTTATTTAATTAGTTTACGTTGTCTAGTGTGATAAGTGGTGATGCATATCACATTGTGCAGTGGAATAATTATGTATAACCGCAACATAAACTCTTGTACGGTGCGAACACTGGGTATATTTTTCAGGTCTCCTTGGGCCAGTCTTCAATTGTGCGAGCTGGCAGTTGGAGTTTCGGGTCAAATACTCCAAGGGCAATATTAAAATGTACATCACCAACATTTTAATATTATAATCTTAAAATTAAAAAATAATAAAGATAGGCTGTATGACAAGACGCCGAAGCCTATAAATATTTGATTTTAAAAAAATCAACATCTATTCCAGGGATCGCTTTTTAAAATTCGTTGATCTATAGATATCTACAGTAGTATTTGCATATTCTCGAGGTTATTTCGAATTTATGTATCATTAGAATTATTACCTTGAATTAGCATAGCTACACATCGTCTATCAATTACTATTTATACTACAAATATGTACTAGAACATTTTTTAAATGAAAATTAGGGTAGTATACGGGGATGCAGTTCAATTGCTGTTTAATGACTGGTGACTCCAGTCCAGTGCAACTGTAACCGACTTTAAACAGAACTATTGTTATTTTCTTGTTACTGAATTAAGGGTTCTTGGATAAATTATCTTACATTAACCACTTTACTTTAGCGAAAGTTAAGTTTTTTCATTAAAGTCAAAGCCAAAGTCAATTTAAATTGTTAAAATGAACAATTTTTTAGTACTTTTTGAATGTCTAATTACAATACAGCCGTTAATACTGATCCTGCAAGACATGTCTATATAAAGTACGTTGAAGTCATGGCGCTCTCCCTTAACACCATAAAACTGCGCCCACATTTCACTGCTTCCTAATATTCGGCTGGGAACATTATTTCCATTAGATTATTCGAAGTCTTTCATAACCAACAATTTGTGCGGGATGTCACGGTATGTGACCATCTGTAACTAGATGTCGCTGCTTCAATGTTACAAGCAATAGTTAACATTAACGCGATCGAAGCAAACTGATAGCCAACTGAGGTATACGATTACTTGGGCGACTGAGATTCTCTCGCGTTTTTTTATTGATTCCCCAATTGTACGACACGTAACGCCATCTGGCAGCGTATAGCTGAGGAATCAATGATATTACGGCAAGTATATGGTAGCGAGTATTCGGTAAATAAATAGCAACAATGCAACTTTAATTATTCAAATGATGGGGTTAGCAACATTTGTTTTTTATTTTTTGTCGGGAATGTCACTTATGTCCAAACACAGAACAGCAAATTGAAGTTTGTTAGTAAACCATTCATGATTGATTGGGTCGGTACCACTGTCATATTACACATAAGTAGCACCGTATATGTTGCTACATGGGAAGATCGTGTCATGGGTTGTCAGTAAGCACCGGAACTGTATGCTCGTGGCATAACATAAAGGTAACTACATCATAAATAAAAATGTACCTACCCTGCTTCTTCTCGTTTAATCTAACGATTCTTGTAAATTTCACTATCCATTGCATATTCACATTAAAAGTAAAATAAGAGAGACAAGTAAATGAGCAGTGGATGTTGTTCGTAGGTGTGATTATTTGTTAGCTGCCATTGCTTAAAACTGTTAACTGTAAATGTTAAGTAGCGCGTCGCCCAAACTTGGTATTGTTAATAATAATATATAATATAGTATATAAACTTAATATATAGCCAATGTCTATCTGGAATAGTATACCTTTAAAAATATTTATATCTAGGCAGACCACAGCATCTGCATCCTCTTTTTTAATGTTATGAAGTAGCACACGGCCTTGCAGTCCATCTGCTGATAAGTAGCTACTGCAGCCCATATCATCTGTAATCAGATGTGGTGTTACTCTTGAGGACATAGATCGAACACCTCGTGTTTGTGTATGCTGGCTATCACACCCTTATACCGAAACACAAGTTGTGCGAACACTTCTTCGCGACACAAACTACCTCACGTGTCACAAAGCGGCTCATCACCGTCCGCGCCCCGGAAGGCGTAATATTAAATGTTTATATAGCTATTCCTGCAGTTTCGCCTGCGCCATGCAAAAGCCAATATAAAGCCTGACTATTCATAAAGTCCATTCTTACAGAAGTGAAGATATTATGATGATATATTGGTAAAATAATTAATGAAACTGAGTGAACTGGAAATTGAGTGGGTAACTTTGGAGGTTATATTCCCTATATATGTAAGTTACAAATTTCACCTTATTATATTCCATCCATCCATTGATAAGTCTTTGACATTTCATGCTGGACATATTCCTCCCCTAATTGGCGCCATTCCGACCGGTCTCGAGCCCTCAGAATCCAACGGTTGCCCGCCGTCTTCTTTAGGTCATCAGTCCATCTTGTCGGGGGGCGTCGTGCTCCGTTTACCGAGACGCGGTCGCCACTTATTATATTAGTACGGATTATTTGTGTATTTTCAGCACATTCAGGAACCTTGCATTGTAACACCCGATCCCAAAACAGGTTCTTCTGTTTTAAGTGTAAATAAAAAGTATATAAGATATACATATATCAATAACAATAATTTGCATATTT
>DWIE01000208.1:0-18890 GCA_018248235.1 Choaspes benjaminii
TATCGAGTCGGTTATAGTTGTCATGGGCTGCAGTGATCACTCAACATCAGGTGAACTGCATGCCCGTTAGCTACTCTAATTTTCATTATTAAAAAAATTTTTTGGTTTTAAATATCCAAAAATCCTTTCATACTGCTTATCTACACTGCGAAAGGAAGCCGTAAACCAATTTTCACGGTGCTATCCCCAGCAGTTTTGGCTATGTATTCATATGTCAGTCAGTCAATTATTATCCTATATATATACTCGTATATATATATATATATACACATATATGTATAGCCATTGTTTTAGTCAGGTATTTATTCCTTTCTTCCAAGTAATGTTCTTTTATATGTCTCAATACTGTTGTTACCTGTCAAATCTTATCAAGATTTGTTATGATGTAACACTTTATTAATTAATCATGCTAACACGTTGACTTGGAATTTGTATTTTCCTTAGTAAACTTTATTATTTTCCTATTTTCCTCTAAAGTAAGACGTTAAACGGTGGAGAGGACTAATTAGCGGGAAGGAAGGAATATTTTTCCTTGAAAGTAAGCAAACAAGATTCGTTGTTTGGAAGAAATAAGATCGGTTCAAGAGGTAACTTGTCTATATACTTTAAAGCCGGCTTAAGATATCGTAATATCTTTTTTCACCACTGATATTATTTTTCGGCAATACATGAACATTATTATTCTTCATTTATAAATTGTATAAGGTTTTTTACGTTACATAATGTAAGACGTAAAATACATCTATGCTGTGAAATAGCTCTTATGAGTTATGTTTCAGCTTGAGGGGTGTGGCTGACGATACGCACTGCATACATGCGACCAACTTAGCCTTCAAGAGTAGCAACGCAGTTGTGACTTACTTTGAATAGAAAGATGGATCTATTAAAGACGGTTACGGTTTCATGGGCTCCAGTGGTCACTTAACATCAAGTGAGCTGCATACCCGTTTGCTACAGAAATTTTCATAAAACGAAACATTCAAGAACTTAATTGTAATACTATTAAGTATTACTGATATCAGCTTAGTTCAAGTAGTACGTATTAACAAAGTTTGTGATTCTATTATCTGCCTAATCCAATCAGTCGTTTTTGTTATTAAAAGCCGATTAGTTTATACCAATTTGTACAAACAGCGTTGTAGTGAAATTTATGATGATTCTTATCCAAGGACGGCGTAATCATGTTATGCTAGGAACTCTAATAATATTGTAGATAAAACTTAACCTTGATAAAAGGTCACGCTTGCTACTATTGACGACTTGAGTGTACACGTCTTGTGTTATCTTCCAAGTTGGCAATTGTATCCTTTGTATACCAATACCTACATTGCTAGAACTGGCGGTGATACCGACGCATTCATCTGTTATAGATTCACCGTCTTTTATGCTTGAGCAGTATTGTATTGGCGTTCAATATCATAAAAGTTCTTTAGAATTGCGTCTGCTGGTGCTCTACTGCAATTCATATTTGCAAAGATTATGCAGGTGTCGGCGCGGCGTGCACCGAAAACAATAACATAACTGACCGCACTGATAGCATTGTTCCATTTTCACACAGCCTCTAGTTGTCGGCGTTGTCTGCAGTGGTATTGACCGTGGTCTGGCTATGTTATAATAGTTGTTTTTTCATGTTTTGAAGTAGCACACGGGCTTTCAATTTAACTGCTGGGTAGTAGCTACTGGAGCCCATGACATCTGTAATCACAGATGCCGTGATACCCTTGAAGACACAGATCGAACGCCTCGTGTTCCGCGTATGGCTGGCTATCACACGCTTACACCAAAACACATGTAGTGCGAACACTACTGTTTCACAGCACAAATAGGTGTGACGGTATTACCGACCCAGTCGAACATATTCATGTTCTACCACCCGTAAGGTATTGCAGACACGAAACAAATCAGAAAAAATCGTCTCGTCACGGGAATCGAACCCGCGACTTCATGGTTCGCAAAGCATCTCATCACCGTCTGCACCACGGAGGTCGTCAAAAGGCTAATTAAAAAAATTACTGTAGCAGCAGCAGCGCTTCGATTGCTTGTATATTGTCCTTTACCAAAGTGTTACAAATAAAATCTTCACCAAAAAGACGAATGGTTTGTTTCCGTGCATTTATAAAATGACAAAATTTAATAAATGACCCACTCCCAAAAGATTTGGGGCATTATTTTCCAAATGAGAGATAGAACATCAATAAAATACCCTGCTAAAATACCCTAGTTATTACTTGGTTGCTTCTTCATATAAAGTATTCATTTTAATTAATCCAAAACCAAATTAAGTTCGGATACACAGCGAGTGTTAGAGAACGAGATAAATTGTTCAATTATAATTAAATGCGACCAAAAGTCGACATGTATTCCACGAGGAATCCTCGTTATCCTTTGACGGCGTACCGTAAATCAACATTTGGACTTCTCGTTTAATTCTGTACTAAACGTCAGCTTTATCTGCAACTACTGTCGAATTGTGCTCCCCAATCCAACACTCGTGTGTACTTTGTACGATAACTTTTGCCGGCGAAATTTTACTCGATCGGGAATATGCCGCGGCATAGCTGGGGCAATGTTTTTCGAGGATGTTGCAGTTTTCGAAAATAGAACCTGTTTGATATTTTTCTTTAAACAAGTACATTTTCAATATCAGATGTTGCGAGCGCGCAGCCTGTTCCTATTGCATACGGTTTGTTTGTTAACTCGTTCCTTACAAAGTGGATCTTCTGTCTATTTGTAAGCAAAATGAATATTGTACCGCAATTCAATCTACTCGAATATTCCTAAAAATATCTTTGTATGTTACAATTTCTAAAGATGGTTATTCTGACAAGCATTTTTGCTTTGCTGAATGTTTTTCTTGATATAATTTTGTGTTTAATATCATGAAATCGTTCTATTCAATAAGTGCTCTTACTCAATAATTACTTTTTAATTGCTCAACAATACTTAGAAAGTATTATTGAAAGGTAGAAGGTATTAGGAATGTTGATATATGAATATAACATAATATTAAAGTCAAATTTCGCTAAAATTTGTCTTTCTAATAAGGATTCCTAAATAAATATGAGAAGGACAAATCCACATGTATTGCGCTTTTACCCAATGTCGCTATATTTAACATTACGCGTATAGAACACAAAAAGTTCAGTAGAAACATGTCACTCGCAGGCGGGCAGCGTGGTTTCTTTTCCTTTGGGTGCCCCCGGCGTTTTTGTTGCCTCCCTTTGTGGTAAGACGGACAATTCCCCCCTCTCTCTCATCTTATGTTGAATTAATTGCAGGCTCTAATAAAACGAGCAGCAGCCAGGAATGTAAATTTTGCAGTCTCATTCCCACCTAATTGTTGTCGAGCGTATTATTATGGAGACGTTTCCATTAGTGGAATAAACAATTACGTTATGTTTTCAGACTGTTATCGTTGTTGTTGACATTTTAATTTCTTGTGATTAATCTTCTCTCATGAATAGATCATGTGGTATACATGGTTTATGTTACATAGGTGTGGTAAAATGCCTTGATCACTTCTAAGTCGCGAGTAACATTTTTCTAAATTCCTTAGTAAATATGTAAGGGGTAACACCTGAAGTCCTTTAGTTAATAAAACAAGAGCTTTTGGTTATAGTCTAACTTTAAATGATTTTGTAGAACTAGTTTAAAAGTAACAAAATTTTATCGTCGTTGTAATTGGTAAAACGTATTATAAAACAGCACTTCTTGCAAGATTATAATATTTTTGCCTCAAAACTTCGGGACTACACTTAACTTTTACGCATTTTCTCGAGTTTGGGTTGCGTCCTCGAAATTTATGTGTAAATAATTACGTCTATCACATTTTATTTTTACAAAGAAAATTAGAAAGATATTTCTTATAAAGTGTTTTTAGGTCGCAAAAAAATTAATTACCTTTGTTAGTCTTCTGAATGAACACTATGAGATGACACTGGTTTAAGTTGAGTATGTTTAGATAATTTAAAAATAAATATCATTTAATTTGTGATACATTTAGTAACCCGTTGCGAATTATTAATTAATTGAAGCTTAATACAACCAGTCCTTTCAGAGTTGGAGATTCCCATTACATCGCATTCACAAACAGTATCTTTGTCTTAGCAAGTATCTGATAGCAAAGTCCATTTACGTCGAAATAAACCTGAAGTCATGGTAATAGTATTCAGTATTCATACAGTAGGTAGTGAAACTCTGGTTGTTAGGTAAATGTCGCTCATCGGAATGGGTTTACAGGTGCTCCGGCAAATAAAACGCGTGACGTCAAGCCCACTGGCCTCTGTTACGTAAACTTGTGATTGTTCTCCCCTGAAATGTTTTCTATTGCGGATTCGGTTACGTTTCTCCATTTAGAGTTCAGCTCTTAAATTACACAAATATTTAAATGTAGCAATATATAAATTTTCATGGACACATTCGTTAATATGGAAAATTAAAACTTGATACACAAAGATCTAAAATACAAAGAACACATCCCCTACTGGATTAATAATATTGTATTGCAGATTAGAGTACCTATTCAATATCTAATGGAGTAAAGTAAAAAGTTTGATAATTATGTTCGTCGTATCCGCTCAGACCGGAAAGCTCGCTGGTTAATTAATTGTCAACCGGCAACGCGGCTCTGAATATTGGGGCCGAATCAGAATCTGGCAAGCTCGTATTGTGGCGGTAATTTAACGATCTTTTATCTACTGCTACATTACAATCACAATTCGCATTATCAGTTTCGGATATCTGAAACTGGATGGACATAAAATAAGAATTTATTAAATAAGAAATATGCAAAGCCTTAAAGGCTAGGATTCTTGGGATCGATGCAGCTTTGAGTTGTACGTTTGATTTCCGCAAAGAATTGCAACTGGTACATATCTAGTTTCTAGTATATAAATGTCAATATCACAATTCTCCGTTTCAGTGGACTCTAGTGAAGCTTACAGGCGAACTTTGGCTTTTCGATCGATCTCGATCCAGTCTTGCAGTGTAGCCAGCTCAGTCGGCCCGTGATGTGATTATCTCCCAATAACATTTCCTGGCCATTTCCTTTTAGGCTGTTATCGCAATTTCGGGGATATTTCTTGATGTTACGTAAAAGGGTAGCCTCTAAAGTCTAGCGGTTACTCCAATATAACGTTGGAATATTATTCGATCATTCACGTAGTTTCTCTTTCGAGCAATACATGTAATTGAAATATAAGCATTTACTTATCTAAAATATTATAGAAATTGAAGCAGAATATTATTCAGGTAATATGATTTATACGACTTTATCTGTACGTAGGACAATCTGTCAAATATGAAAGGTATTACCTGACAATGTAATAAATTTATTTCTTACGTGTGTTTGCCTTCTACTGTCCTACGTAATTGGAAAATAATCTTATTACATTTTCTTCTTAGTGTAATTGAACCAGAATTATGAAGTGAACTTTGGTTACTTTGAAAAAACTGTTGTAATTTGTATAGTATTGTATAATAAAGTGTAGTATATATGAATAAACTAGAGTGTAGCTGCAAGTAAGTGTGGTAGCCGGTATGCACAAGATACATGAGGCGGCCAACTGAGCTCTGAAGTTTTGAGCACCTATGACAGACTTTACACAGAACTATAGGTCTGTATAGAGGCGGTTACGGTTGTCATGGACTAGAGTGGACACTTAACATTAGGTGAACTGCATGCCCGTTTGCTACTCTAACTGTCATAAAAAAATAAGTAGCTTTTTCTTTCATTATTAGGAATTGTGAAATCGACTTGACGTAAACTCGACAGGTATGACTAGGTCATGGATATTTCATACTGTGAGAGCGTAAAACCGTTTTACGGCCACTAACTTGGTATGATATCTGTTATCAATAACAATAACAGGGGTCGATCAACATACCCACAAAGCATGGATTTACCTAAGATAACATGTAGCTAGTGGTTACCTATATAAACGAAGGATTGCGAAAGAACATACGTGTGCTGTTGGTGATGATTGTTTTATTACTAGTTTTTTCTTTTCTTATAATTTATTTTAATTTTTATAATTTTTAATTTAAATAGTGGCATGTTACCAGTATCAAACATATAAGTTATAATTAAAATAGTAAAAGAGAATATGAATATAAATCCATGAATACGTCCCCTTCAACCTGCATCATACTGTTTGAAGACGACTTTCTTATAATCTAGTTACTGTGGCTAGAGTGTCTCATGAGCGGTTTAGCGGCTGTTGACTTACGTTTTACATTTTTACAACTTGCCACAAAACCACAAAGTTTGTAAAATTTTAAATGTAAAATTTGTATACAAATTCAAAGTCCACATTATTTGTTGTAAAATTTTGTGGCTCAGTCGGTTCTGCGAAAAGGCCATTTGCACACTTCAATACCTGATAGAGGCTTTCAACGTACAATTACTATCCGCTAAGTGAAAAAGTGCGTGGCCGGGTAATCGAACAGCGGACCGTTGCATCATAATGTTCATTTTATGTATTTCTAAGTATAGAGTTGGAAAGTAATCAATACCCTAGATCGTACAAGCTTTACATTAACATTTTTTGCACTACATAGTACAATATTATTTGTATGACAAGTATATTTATTTTATTTATGTTATAAAGTATTACACGGGCATGCAGTCTACATGCTGGTAAGTAGCTACTGTAGCCCATGATATCTGCATTCACAGCTGCGGTGCTACTTTTGAGGCCATAGCGATCTTTTGAGGCCATCCCGTCGATACGGGTGGTAGAACATGAATATGTTCGACTGGGATGGAACCACCGTCACAACTATTTGTGTCGTGAAACAGTATTGTTAGCACTACCTGTGTTTCGGTGTAAGGGTGTGATAGCCAGTATATGCGAAGTTCGATCTATGTCCTCAAGAGTAGCACCGCATCTGTGATTACAGTTGTCATGGGCTGCAGTAGCTACTTACCAGCAGGTCGACTGCATGTCCGTGTGCTCCTTCATAACTTAAAAAAATAAATCGAACGCCTTGTGTTCCGCATATGCTGACTTTCACACCCTTACACCGAAACACAAGTATAAATAATTAGTTTACCTATATCGTTAAAGAGGACATTTATTCCCTTTTTGCTGATTTTATTGATGAATTTACCTTTAGTGCCGATTCAGGTTTATCGGTAAGTAGTAAAGTTTCATTGCAATCGACGAAATGAAACATGCAACATTTGTACAAAACTGCGGTAACCGCTGATTTTCTCCGAGGTTTTATTCGTTTTCGGTTTATGGCCAATTATTGTATAATGAACCAATTACAATGCTTTTGTGCTTCGTGATATTGTATTTGTATTATAGTACTATATTATACTATACTCATAATACATACAAACTTTACACTCTATCATTACAAATTGTTGAAGAATAAGTAGACATTGGGCATTCGATAATTTCGAATTTGGATTTTTTTTAATGATAAAATACATATTATATAAACTATATAAAGCTGCCAGAGTATCTCTTCAGTGATTCAAACGGCGTTGCCACGTGGCTACAATAAACAAGTGTTACGTGCCGCGGAACAGTACCTGCACCGAGAACACATCCTGACTTGGAACGCTACGTTTCTCAAGTAGATTCTTTATCGGGAATATATTCGAAATGTTGTAAAGTACCTGGGAAGCGTCGCTAAGATATATTTCATTGAGATTTAACATCATATCCTATTGGTAAAGGATGTGGTAGAATCTATCCAGGTTCGTCTGTGTGAATACCACGATGTCTATTTCTGCTGTGTGCGGCCAACTTAGTCCACAAGAGTAGCAACGCATTTGTGACCAATGTCGATCTGAACGCCGGTCTGTATTAATTCGGTTATGGTTGTCATGTCAATGAATTGCATGCCCGTTTGCTACTCAAATTTTCGTTTAAAAAAAAGCTCATTAAAGCCGATTGCTGGACTCAACAAACCAAGCTTTCATTTAGCTTATATCTTTATGTCATCTTTACTTAGACAAGCCGACCATCAACTGACCATCGTAGCGAAGATTGGAAATAAGTTGTCCGATCCTAGGATATTTTTTTTATAAATTTTCATATGTGATAGTAACTTCATATTCGGTTTAATATCATCATTAGATGGTCCATAGATCTTTTCTCAGTATATATAATAAGAAATGGCTTTTGGTACTTCATAAAACGATTATGTATCTTTCCGTCGATTACACTTACGTACCTACGTACGCTAAGATTTGGCATCCTCGTCTCACTTTATCAACTTAGCATTATGCAAGCTAGTTTTAGAGTTAAGCGAAGACAGAGATGGAAAGCTTTATATAACTTAACTTGGAATGCTTTGATGGATGTGCCGACAAGTTCCTGACTTACGGCACACTTGAAACTTGAATGTTGTACATTTTAGAACTATTTGCTTCGTTACGTTAGCTAACTGTTTACATAATCAAACGAGTGCCAAGTTACGATGATAACTCGATACGCAATGTTGACAGACTTGTTCCGGTGTTTCCGATTGGTCGGCTGCAAATCCCGGGATTTGGTGCTCCCGTCGGGATTTAGATTCGACGGTCATACAATGTACAATGAGCGATCACTCTAGAAGCTTGCCGAGCTTTGTCCCCGGCTTCTTTGTAGTCGTCCTGAGTACAAGCTCTTTGGAAAACGTGATTTTCGTATTAAAGACCAGCGTCTCCGTTTATTTATTTTTCATAGCGCCTCTGAGATGTTGCATATTGTTGTAATCTTCTCTCGATACGGACGGTTCTTCTTAGTCGTACAATAAAGTATATTAACGAGTTTTAGACGCTCCGTTTATAGTCATTAACTTTTTACACATTACGCGATATGCATCTGTCTAGCTAGTTAGTTTACATGTTCACGTTTCCATTTCGCAAAACTTGGCAATTACCCGTGTTTATGTTTGCCGATTTTAAACGGCAAGTTATATTATGTAATATTTTACATAGAAGCTTTGATTAAATGAATATTGCCTGACATATACAATATATGTGTTTACTATGAGTTTGTTTTTATGAAAATTGGAGTAGCAAACTGGCATGCTGGTAACCTGCTGTTAAGTGACCACTGCAGCCTATGACAAGCGTAACCGTTTCAAAACAGAACCATCATCGTTATGTTCGAAGCTGGTCACGAGTGCGTTGCTTCTATTAAGGGCTAAGTTAGTCGCCTCATGTATACTGTGCGTGCCGGCTGCCACACCCTTCAGCCTGGAACACAACTAAGAGCTGTTTCACAGCACAAATAGTTGTGGTGGTATTAAGTTAACTTTAGAGAGAGAATTTTCTGATAAGCCACCTGATTCACTATGACACAACACGTTACTTGCCGACGATGTGCTCTACAACCACAATTTCATAAAGATAGGGTAACGAAAAAAGAATATTCTGTATGCCACACGCCAATTATAACTAATAATTGTCATAATAATCGGTAGTAATTTTAAAATTAAATATACATAATGCCATTCTTACCGTAAACGATAATGTTACACGGGTGCGTTGACACCAGGCCCCAGGTCATAGATTCTTTATACTTATGGTTTCCCTAAGTGGCCATTGTGGTACTGCGGAAGTCAACACATATTTACGGGGCAGTCCTCGTGCAAGGGATAATTGGGTGGCGTTGTTTCACGTGTCCCAAATAAATTAATATGTTTAAGCGAACAGTGTTGGTACTTTGCCCAGTAACCTAGTACGGGCCACGTCACGTTCATTCCGCTCAAACAAGAATATAATGCTGTTAGGTAGTGTTAATAACTTTAGTCCAAAATGCAAGGTATTATTAGTTAACGTTACTTGTTTTTGATTTAATTGTAAATATAGTATGTCTTCATTGTATATTTACAAGAGAAACGAAGAAGAGATGAATGTAAGTAAAATACAAAAAATGGATTGATGTAGTTTAGTGAACTTGAACGAGTGCACAAGGCTGACATCCAATAGGGAGAAGTGGCGAAAGCTCGTAAGGCGAATCACAGCGGCTTCAGTGCTGATACATGACGGCCACGACCACTCTGCCAAGAGTGTAACGACGAAGAAGAAATAGTTTTGTACTATTGCCATGTTTAGTATTTGTCTGTATTTTCCACTCGATTTTTCTAAATTATGGTGTACATTAGAAAATCTGACATTCAAGCCAAACTTGTAGTACGTGGCATGATTTTTTAGTATCTATACACAAATGTTGTATATAATAAAACGTCAATCTTCTAAAAGTAATTTGGGAAAATTAGTATCCTTTTCACGTGGGCAAATTTATGAAGAATGTGATTAATGATTTACCACTTCACGTGAAAAAGTGTCGCATTAATCATAACCGAAATCGCTTTTCCACTGTTATTTCAGATTCAATGGACATGTACTTTATTTTATCAGACTATAATCCTAGATAGACCGCTGATCCCATATTTTTCTTGCGAGCTTTGACTGCGAGGTCAAGTACTTGGCCAGGATCGACAATATTCTGCAGACGTGATTAAATTTAATAACTCACGAAGATTTTAGCATTCATAGTACAATTACATTAATTATTCAGACTTAACCGAGTCTTACGTTCAATAACTGAAATTGCATCAGATGAATTTGAAAATGGAAATCTGGTACGTCCAACTATGTAAATAGTTGTGGATCGCTGAAGCTAGGAGTTCGAATATTATACGTTGTGGTATTTGAAGTCAGAAGCGTCGGAGAGGCATTGAATTCTAATGGAATATATTGATAGACATCTCATGTTGATTTTGAGAGAAGGATAATAGACGTAATATTTAATTATTCTGCTTCCCTGCCTTTGGAATCTTAGTCGTGTTTGTCTTCACGAATATGATAACCTAGGTCTCTGCTATGTGAACGAATTTACAAGTTCCATATCAGTAAATTCTCAAATATTTATTGTACTAGCTTGGTAGCTCAAAGTATTGTTTGTCTCCTAGTAAAAAGCGGACGTAATTGTTTCGGAAGCACAGAACTTTAGAGGACATTCTCTGAGCAGAAATAATGGGTTGTTTACTACATTCCGTAGATACAGGGAGACAATGAATAACTATGTGAAGGTTCATTGACTGTTTTCTTTCACCGGCAGCGAATGGCAAATCGCCGGATTAAGTGCTTAAGTTTCGGAATACTCGTGGATATCTGCCAAGTGTCGAGGCTGCAAGCTGTTGTTTGTAAAATTAAGGGCCGAAGACTAAATGTTGTCAAATTCAGAAAATGCAGAAGTGGCAGTCGTCTCACTCACTGAAAGTACAATTGCTACAGTTGCAGATTAATGGGATGTAATGGATGGAAACAATTTCGTAATAAGTGTAGCAATAACGTAACGTTATCGCTTTACTTTCAACTCGGAATACAGTCGTCGACTTGGAGCACGTGTTTTATCATGTGTGTCGGGGAATGTGACGTTTGTGTTGAGTAATACATCGAGACTAGTAATAATAGCTTATATTCAGAAATTAAATTCAATACCAAGAAACGTCTTAATAATAATTCTTTAACTTCCTCAATGATACGATCTCAAGTATACATTTCCATATCAGATATTCCTTTAAGAAACCAATCGCAGGGAAACTCGATAGTAATAATAAATTCAAAAGATAAACGAGACCTTTACAGGAATCCGATTGATGTTAAGGAAAACCTTGAATATGAATAAAAACAGCGTTTGTTATGGTTCTTCGGATTACATTAAGAGTTCAGAAGTCTACAATCCTGAGAATTATTTGAATACAATTAATGGTATATATGTGTAATGTAACATATTGAAAAGAAACGCGGATAAATAAATCAACGCAACATAATGTTTCATTGATTCAAAATTAAACTTAGCTATTCACATCATTTTCCTGTACATTCCTGTGTGAAAGCGTTTACTCCAAAATTTTATTTGGAAAATTTTATTAGTCGGCGTTGGATATGCTAATGAGATTCGTGTATGGCTGGAGCACTTGAGAGGAATGGGCAGTACTTCCTTACGGAGCATAGAGTAGCCAATATATACGTACAAGCTGTGGGTATTTTTTTTATGTTATGAAGTAGTACACGGCCACGCAGTCCACATACTGGTAAGTGGCCACTGCAGCCCATGACATCTGCAATCACAGATGCGTTGCTACTCTTGAGGTCATTGATCGAACGCCTCGTGATCTGCGTATGCTGGCTGTCACACCCTTAAACCGAAACACAAGCATTGCGAACTCTTTCATGGCACAAATATGTGTGACGGTGGTACCGACCCAGTGGAACATACTCATTTCTACCAATCGTTAGGTTATTCCAGACACGAATGAAATTAGAAAAATCCGTTCCGCCGCGGGAATTGAAGCCTCGACCTCACGTTTCGCAAAGCGGCTTTTTTTTTTTTTTTTTAACGCAGGGGAAATGTTCAAAAGATGTCCGGCTCCATAGGGGAGTAGGCGGACATGTGGGATTTTTACCCACTAAAACCCCTGCGATGGCCGTCCTTTGCATAGTGGAAGGGCCACGGGATATCTGATGAACAGCGTCCGCAGCCCTTCCTATCGCAAAGCGGCTAATCACCGTCTGCGCCACGGAGGTCGTCAAATATTAAATGGTCAATCGTGAAGTAACATTAAAAACTGAATTACGTTATCGTAAATACCACCATTGAAGCATGTGAAGTGATTCTCAGGACTGAATGTACCCAGTAACATAAGTTGTCCATGACATGTAGAACTACAGTCGTTATGTTAATAACACGTATATGGTCAGACTAAGTCGGAGCGCAGTTAGGCAGTTACCAGGAACATTGACAGTTTGATCCGAACCGTGAAGATAATGTACGGTCTTGGCCGCGCTACACTGACACTTATATCAACGGTCACAGACAGAATACGTGTTGTGGTACAAACTTTACGTGATTATGTAACGGTTATTGCAATACGTACGAGCACGTAACTCAAGCGCTAGTTAATCTCTGGATTTCGTACTGCGCTAAAATTGCATGTACGCTATGCTTTAAAATACAGCCTGGTGTGAGCTAACGGGAGGAATATGATAGCGTATGGTGCAACTTTAGATAATTTGGTTGGCAGAATGATGTCCCGGTTTTAAAAGTTTGTTTTCGAGTCGCGGTCGGTTTCAAATTAGATTGCACAGTGAATGAGCGTGCTCCTAACTTTCTGGTTTTCCGGGTGCTCGCAATGAGATGGGAACCGGGGTCTTTTATGTGGATATACCGCTTTCACATATTCGTTCATCATTTGAAAGATGAAATCAATATCTGGGAAAAGGGCTCACTAGCGGCAGGGCTATCCAGGGAGGGCTGAGTGTCTTACACAAAGAGCATCAGGGTCGACTCTGGTCTTATGAAATCTTTAATCAACTTCTGCGGACGATGAACTCAGAAATGCCGCGTGTTACTTCATAACATAAAAAAAATATATATATTTACTTGATATTTTATATTTAGTTACTGCCATATGCATACTATATTAAGAAGTGAATAAAAATTGCAATTTTTCATTTTGAGGTTAAATATATCGCGGTGTTCCAATACTCTTCATATAGCTTTATTTGTAAATTTATTTAGCAGTTAAATTTACTAGTTGACTAAAAACTGAGTAATATTATTAAATTATGAAATGAAATTTTCCTTCTTTGTCCGTGGCGGTAAGTATATGCATTAAAGCGATCATGATATATTCAAGCCGCTTAACATTAAAAGTTTGTTATTGCTTTCAAAGAAGAATGTTGATGTATTCGGGCATGTTTATTTTGTTTCTTACAATTTTAAATAACGTGTGGGCTAAGTTGCTTTTACAGGGAAACATTTTATGTTGATAAATCCGGAAGTTTAGCTTGAAAAGTAACAAATTGAATATTTTGCAGATATTGATAAAGGCTGGTAACGCATTGGCATTGTCCATAGGCGACGGTAACCGCTTTCCATCAAGCGGCCCATCTGCTTGTTTGCCTTCCTCATATTATTAAAAAAAACATACACTACAGATCATGGGTACGAGGAAAAGTGTATAGATAATTACTAACGCACGATTGTGGCCAAGATTCCCGTCGATTTGGGGAGATCAGCGAACCCGCTGCTCCCACTTATCGATGTATTTATTTTTATGTTATGAAGTAGCAGACGAGCTCCATTTTTAAGTTATAATGCACTTTAAAATTTGCTCGATAATTATAGCTTATAATAAAATATCTGTATGCTAATCGTATTAAGTTATCATCCTAATTCATTTTTTATGTTATGAAGTATGTCTGTATCCGAGGATTATAATGTTTATCTTATTATCTTATAACTTGGCACCCAAAGGCTCGTACCTACAAAGTTTTCAAACAGTAGGGATCTACTCATGCCGGTATTTAAACAAATTCATAAACAGAAACGCCAGAGGACGTTGCCAAATGTAGTTGGTAGTTGAAGTGGAAATATGTTTCAGGCTAAGTTACTGGCGTGGCTGTTAATATACTGGTGGTATTTCAATGGCTTCTAATGTGAATTATATGTTGTCGTGTGTGCTGCAGTCATGGAGTGTGTTTATATAAAAATAGTGATTTCATCGTTTCGTGATCATTATGAAATATATTATTTTATTTACCTTATATTTGTTCATAATTTTATCAACTTTGAACATAAGAGTTGTTTATTTATGTATAAAATTTGTATCTTTTAAAAGGCTAAGGCTTACAGACGCTATGATCCGTTGAGCTCTCTCTAAAAATCACTTCAGAAGCTTCACTAAATATATTTTACATGTTGCTATTTTTGTTGGATGGAAAAGTATAAATATGGCTTGCTTGTTGAGCTCCTTGAAAATTGAACATTTCTTATATAAGTAATTCTAATTTAAGTTTCCGATGAAGTTAAACTATCTAAATCTACATTTCATTTTTTATAATAATAAGTGAGTCATTTTGCAAATATGAAACTACATCCATCCTTCTTCACTTTATATCATCGCTCATTATTCCGTCGTGCAAAAACCTACGCTAGCACCGCATTCAATTTTGCTGCCGGATGTTTGCAATTAGTGCGTAAATAAAAGAGTACGAGCCTTTTTATGAATGGAAACACAAGACACGTGGAAACACAAAATTAATCCGCGTAGTATCATAGGAGCTTATATAAGACTTTCTCGCAATGTAAGTTTATGGTGATTGAAAGAGAGTTTGCTGTAATCTGTTGTGAATCGTAAATCTCGATACGTTTAAACAACGTGTTGTATATATATGTTGCCTTATCCCAATCGTAGTTTCTCTTAATTGCTCACATTTAATAATTAGGCGTATTGTAGTGCAGTGTATGTACATTAGTACAGTTATATTACGATTAGTACATTCTCAGAGTTGAATTACGCTCGCTGTCGACAATTAGCCAGCTACGCACAGTGCTAATTTGCGTCGCTTACGGTACACTAATGAACATATGGCTGTTATAAATTCAATCAGTGTGACGTACTCTCGAAGCGTGAACAGCGTTTTGAATTTCACTCAATATCGGAAGGTTCAGTGACAGTTAAACCAACCGGATTTCATAGGTTTTTATTACGTAAATGAATTTGAAAATTGCGTGGATGTAATTGCAATACGAATTGATTCGATTTTGACGACGGATGTTTCGATTATCGATGATACCTTATCACTTATTTGTACCAGGAGCTGCATTACTGCTAACTCTTTCTCGGACGGTTTCGATTGGGTAAAAAAAAAATTAATATAAACTTAACTAAATAATAAACCGGAAAAATTGTCATGCGTTAGTGGTTATCAGATGCAAACAACTGTGGAAATTTTGGTAATCGTAAAAAGTATATATGTAATCGTCATAAACTTTTAAGTTTATGTTACTTAATTTGTAACTGATGCAAATTGACGATTAAAATATTTTTGTGTAATAAATTTCTATATAATATTACTTGATTCTTTAAAATCGATAATGTTTAAGAATGCCTAACTATAGGGTAAACCGTAGATCACAAGAAAGGCGTTGTATGGACAGGCAAAAATATACTATTGAATTTCCTATCTCATCCGATTCGGTCTCCCAAATCCTTCGCAACTCACCAGTCCTGTGTGATGAAGTCGTCACGAACAATACTCGCGCCGAAACGGCGTCCCGCGTTACTGCCGCCGGTTTGTGATGGGCTTCCCGCCGCAGGAAGTCGGATCGAAAGCAGGAAGTGTTTGGATCGGGACAAACGATATTCCTTTTTCCTTCCCGTCAGGAATACAGAATACAGTTAGTTATATAGGGTAAAAGCACAATCAGACGGCGAAGAAACAGTTCTCTACCATTCTGGACCAAAACCTGTTTTTTATGATAATTAGAAAGAAAGAATTTACTTTTTTTTCCTTTCTTTCAATGATAATTAACTTTTTTCTTTCTTTCTTTCAATGAAAATTCTTTAAATGATGAGTAACAAACGGGCATGTAGTTCAACCACTGCAACCAATTACAACCGTAATTGACTCAAAAAATCCATTGTTCGTTCAAAGTCGGACACATGTGCGTTGCTATTGTTGATGACTAAGTTGATACCCTCGCGTATCTCGTGTGCACCGGCTGCCACACCGTTCAAGCTGAAATACAACTCATAAGACGTATTTCACAACAGAAATAGTTGTGATGATGATACTCTCCTGGACGAACCTGGATAGGTTCTACCACTGAGGCTTTTGCTTATTTTCGAGACCTTAGACCAGATATGTCGGAAGTACTCTCGCGTCCAAATGTCGCCTTGCATCACCGCCAACAGATAGTGCGACTGCAAAATAGTGTCATATTCCTAAGCAAGGGAAATATTTGGGGCGTTATCATCTACTGAATATGACCCAGATTAATTCCCATCATGTCTCAATAACATTGTTCAATACCTGAACAATAGTATAGTATCCATTTCGCTCCGTTCCTGGCTTCTGCGGAATTTCTTCCGGAGTGTGAAGCCGTAGTGGTGATTAATAGCAGATAATTGTTGCATCCAATGCGCAGAGCGGTTAGCCTATAAACAATGTTGCATAAGCGGTAAGCGCCTCGCTAATACGCTTGGCTTAGCGATACAAAGGAATAAAATTGTGTCTCTTCATTCGTAAACAGATTGCTTCTGCAGATATAGGGTTGGAGGCGGATAAGTATCGACAGTGACGAAAGAGTTTAGAGGCGGAATGTTATCGATGTGTTTCAAACTAAGTACTGTAGATAAGATATCTTGTACTTTCGTTATTAATTTAGGTAATGAGAGTTTCTTACTGGTTGTCCTAAATATTGTAAATCAAACTAAGTTGTTATGTACTTTTAAGGACACAAATATTTTTGCTACTACCAATATCAAAATAACCCCATTGTCCTTTACTCCTTAGAGTTACTCGTAGCCGTACTTGATATTTTCGAAATAGTATTTTTAACAATAAGAAACTAGGTGTAATCAAATGATAAGATAGCATTCACTTAAGAATTTTACAAATCAGTCGCTATCGCAATTGGCCTAAATGAAGGATTATCCTGCTGTTATAAAGTACAGCTGGTTAATTTCGACGTCTAATCTTATTGTTTCTTCAGGGTGTTGGCTGAAATTTTATCGCACTGGAATACTTATATATTACGTAGGCATTGACCTGATTGACAACGATAAATGCGAGAAGCCTTTTTAAGAAGAAACTTTAACAATATTTAGTTGATACTATATATCTTTTCAATATTCTATGGTTGACACATTTTATTTAAAATAATTATTATATATCATTTGTGAAAATTATTACATTTAAGCATGAGTAGTATATGTTAGATATGTTTTTTTTTAATGAAAATCAGAGTAGCAAACATGCATGCAGTTCACCTGATGTTGAATGATCACTGCTGCCCATGACAACTATAACCGATTCAATAGAAAGCCAATGTTCTGATCGAAGTGATTTTCAAGTGCGTTGCTGCTCTTGAGGGCTAAGATGGCCGCCTCATGTATCCTGCGTGTGTCGGCTGCCACACCCTTCAAGCTGAAACACAAGTCATAAGAGCTATTTCACAGCAGAAATAGGTGGTAGTCACCCGGGCGAACCTGGATAGGTTCTGCCACCGATAAAATATGTTATCGATAGTACCGAATGATATATGCGATATCATGTTAAGCGATATCATTCTCCTTTCTAAAAATAACGTACAGAATGCCATGATACAGTAAGTGGCTTTTTATATTATATGTTTATGTTTATAACGACTTTTAAAGTAGGTACTTTAAGGACTGCCTAGTTCTATGCAAGGTTTTGTCAAGTGGCCGCTATCGCGTACTGGAAGTTTTGTCAACAGGTTCAAGTGTTTTTACATTCTTGACAAGAACTCTCAACAACTCGAGTCCCAAATGTAAGGTTCACATTTTTCAAAACTTCTCTCGAGGTTTTGTGCCAATTTACCTCGCTCTACTGGCTTTTATTGCTTGGCTTAGTATACCTTAGCTTAATATAACATGTTAATGTTTTGCCTTAAAATATTGGACGATAGGTAATTAATTATTACTGTTTAAGTGTACTTGTCTGACTGACGACCTCCATGACGCAGATGGTGATGAGTCGCTTTGCGAAACGTGAGATCACGGGTTCGATTCCTGCGGCGAGACGAATTTTTCTAATTTGTTTCGTGTCTGTAATAACCTTACCGGTGGTAGAACTTGAATATGTTTGACTGGGTAGGTACCACCATCACCCCAATTTGCGCCATGAAACAGTAGCGTTCACACTACTTGTGTTTCGGTGTAAGGGTGTGATAGCCAGCATACGAGAAAACGAGGCGTTCGATCTATGTCTTCACGAGTAGCATCGCATCTGTGATTACAGATGTCATGGGTTGCAGTAGCTACTTACCAGCAGATAGACTGCAAGTCCGTGTGCTACTTCATAACATTAAAAAAACTTGTCGAGTTTTCAACTATCTTATTAAAAATGT